>CAUZXS010001653.1:62500-175920 GCA_963585895.1 Sepioteuthis lessoniana | reverse complement strand
TCTCTCTTTTCCTCTCTCTCTCTCTCTCTCTCTGTTTCTCACCACACATACATACAGATACACATACACACCACGCGCGCACGAACGTACTCACACAAACTTTTTATCTACCTTCTCACTCTTCACTAAACACGATTCTCGATGAAAAATTTGTTTCATTGAAGTTTACAAAAATGTCAATAGATAAGCTTATATACCAGGAACAGAATGGATATATATATATGCGTGTGTGTGTGTGTGTGTGTGATATCGACGAACGTGACTTTTTGAAATAGATTTACGCTGTCTTTGTTATGCTGTCAACATTGCACGTTGTAATACTCTTTGATATTTTATGGAAGGTAAGATCGCTAACATCTTCGATAGGGTCCAGGATTTGAATAAAATTGTTGCTGACGTTATATCTTTAATTTCTATTATTTATTTATTCTGAAGGCTTTGTCGTGTTAGAAATAGTTCTTCTAACACATAAACAGTGACTCAAGATTAAAATGTGCTCACTTTTTCTTCCGTAGATTTGTATTCAGTCATCTCTGAAATCAGATCTGTTAAAGGGCGGATGAAACTACGTAGTTCCTCTGATTGCTTCATTAGTTTAAAACGCCATATCAACTAGTCTCGGCTAATCTTATGCTGAAGTTGGGGAATTGTGTTATTTGTTCGTTTATATTTGCATTTCTTTAGGGTGCAGTTTTTTCTAAAGTGTTTTCTGCACACAGTTATATGATATCAATTATTCCTACCTAAAACAAATAATTTGCACACAGTTGTATGAGCCCAGTCGGCTGGAGCTGTAGAATACACCGACTGCTTCTCTGCATAGGAGTAAGAGCCCACCCCGCCCGAGTGTCCTGAATATGATACTAAATAATCTAATGAGGTGGTTCCAGTAATGCTGGAGCTTTGGGAATACAGAGTACCCCTATACAGCCATCGCTCCAGATCCACTCTAGCCCGGACGGGTAGTACCTGATAGGGTCCTATCTATGGGTCAAATAGAACTAAACTGCATACTTAGGCTAAAATGAATTGTTTTAAATAGAACTGTTTTTTGACATTGAATGTGTATACTTATGCTAAACCGAATTGTTTGAAATAGAACTGTTCTCATCGGTCTAAAATTGTAATTATATACCTATTAGAATTCAGCTTGGACTTAACCGGAAAAATTTTATTAAAGTATTTCACCGGCTCATATTCCGATA
Source organism: Sepioteuthis lessoniana (assembly GCA_963585895.1). Taxonomy (NCBI): domain Eukaryota; kingdom Metazoa; phylum Mollusca; class Cephalopoda; order Myopsida; family Loliginidae; genus Sepioteuthis; species Sepioteuthis lessoniana. The sequence continues at coordinate 174,715 of CAUZXS010001653.1, read as the reverse complement.
ATGTTTTACTACTTTAACAATGAATACATTATGTCATTAGTTACTCTATGTATTGATCAGCTTATAAAGTATAAACATATCAAATATGATAAAAAAAAAGTTTTATATATGACTCAGCTAAGCATACATTTCCTATTATATTATACATTTTCCAGGGCTACACTGAATAAATGAAGTAAATGTCATTTTTTAATATATATTTAGTGTTTCTATAAAGAAAGCGAACGTTCATCAAAAATAAACTTATCATTTCGCCTGTAGCTCAATGGGTTAGGTTAGATTACTTGATTGGATGACATATCAACCCTTAATGGTTATTTAATGCCAAATCCTAATTATCTGTATAATCTTTTAAAAAAATAGCTTGTTGGTAACGTTTCTTAAATGAGCCAAAACTCATGTGTTGTATCGCCATAATGATATCAATAACAATAATGATAATGCAAATACAGGCGGTACGAACGAGTTTATTTCTTTCTACCTTCAGTCCTGGCGACGCAAGGAGAGAGACACAAATCATAAAAGCCTATGCTAACTATATTATACTGCCCCCCATGCACAGTGCATCTTGTGATGTCTAAGATCCCAACTCATCTCTGCCGATCAAGACCCAAACTGATCTGATCTGATCAAACCCGAAAAACCCAACCGCGCGCCTTCAACGGTCGAACCTCAACTATTCGTCTTTTCAAAATCCTCAAATTCTCCAGGACCATCTCTTCCGAGTACGACGTCAACCACCCAGTCAATTCCATCCAACGGCTGTCCAGTCCCATTTCCAGTCCGTGGGTTTATTATAACAGATGACGATTGTCATATCTTTTCCGCACGGGCGTAAGAGTGTAACATGCACCTGAACTAAGAGACACCGAATCGTTCAAAGTCTTACTAAAACAAAATAATAAAACATAATTAACGAAAAATGATCAATATAAAAAAAGAATCATTAACTTAATTATATAACAACATGTTTGCATGTGGTGAAATGGTTTCAATTATTGCTATCTGACACTAATAGTTCAATTTGTACACAGTTAAATAGCTTCAAGCATTGCTATCCAACAATAATAATTCAATTTGATATTAATATACAGTTCTGTTTGACCCATTAATGGTATCCTGACAGATAATATCACTCAGGGTCAGAATGAACAAGTGAGTAATGGCAAGGAAGGGATACTCCGCATTCCCCAAAGCTCCAGGATTAGTTTGCTTTGATTTGCTTTGCTTTTATGGTATATCCACCATTGTAGGTTACTTAATGCTAAATCTGGTTCACGCACATACATCAGATATAATAATTTGTAAACATAAGTTAACAAAGTTAAATAGTTCCAAGTATTGCGATGTATCACTAACTTTCAATTTAACATCGGTCATTTGCTTACATATACAGGGTGGAACGATAAATTTGTCGCCCTAGAAAAGACGACATGATTCCATTTCCGTTTCATGAAAACCGGTTTTCTTTTTTTTTTTTTTTTTTTTGCAGACCATCTCCTAGTTGGCCAGTTGTGTACAAATCCCAAGAGCGATAGGAGCCTTCTATCATGTCATTAAATGATCAAACAGTTCCATTTCAAACAATTCAGTTTAGCATAAGTCGACAAAGTTAAATGGTTCCAAGTAATGTTATATATCCCAAACAATTCATTTAAACGTCAGTCATTTATTAATACACAGTTAAATGATCAAACAGTTCTATTTCAAACAATTCAATTCAGCATAAGTCGACAAAGTTAAATGGTTCCAAGTATTGTTATGTATCCCAAATAATTCATTTAAACGTCCCTCATTTATTAATACACAGTTAAATGATCAAACAGTACAGTTTGTAGCAATTAAATTAGGCAGAAGTCATTTGTTTGCATTCAGTTTAAATGTCAAACTATTCAATTTGACCCATTGATAGGACCCGGTCAGGTGCTACTCTACTGCTCCGGGTCAGACTTGACCTGGGAGCAATGACAATGAATGGGGTACTCCACATTCCCCAAAGCTCCAGCATTACTGAAGTCTCACCATCAGATTGTTTAGTGTCATATCAAGGATTTCGCGTTGTGGAGAAGAGGGGGGGTCTTAATCCTCGGCAGAGATGCAGTCGGCATAATCTACTGCCTAAATGGAAAATGGAAATTGCCTCTTCAATCCTCAGAACACTGAACGCACCCACTCTGGGATCCTGACTAAAATATGTTTTGCACATCAAACTCAACTCAGAGAGAGAAAGAGAGAGAGATAAATGGTTTCGTTTGTTTTGGTTTTATGGCATATCACCCATTATTGGTTATTTAATGCCAATCCTTTTTATACATATATATTAAATATATAAGATTTGGCTTAGTTTGGTTTTATGGCATATCAACCATTATAGATTATTTAATGCCAAACCCTTTTTTCAAATATTAAATATGTAATTTCTAAACACATTCTGAAGATAACATTTTTTAGACTACAAGTCACTCAGTGACAACCAAACTCAGCAACAATCGTCTGCTGGACAAGATTGTTTACAGTACCTGCTGTTCCGAAATGGTTGCCCATCTGATAGATGAACAGGATAATCAGTGCTTAACTTCGGTGTTCACACAAGAAGAGGTGCTTTCTGAATAATTGGAGCGTATATTGCTATTTACTAAGCTGTGTCTAGGCTTGGCCTAAAGCCATAAGTATTAGGCACCCAGTGAGAATCAAACTCGGCAACAATTGTTTGATAGAGCAAATTTTTTACGGTACCAGCAGTTCCAAAAAGGTCATTCATCTCAAAACTGAACAGAATAATCAGTGGTTAATTTGGGCGATCTGACAGAAACCAGTGCCTTCTCATAAAACAGTTCTGTCTCTATTTTGAATATCATTTCTCTTCTCAAAGAACTTTTTATCTCTTGTAAGTCCCCGCTTCTCTCTCTCTCTCTCTCTCTCTCTCTCTCTCTCTCTCTCTCTCTCTCTCTCTCTCTCTCTCTCTTGCATTTATTTTTTTCCTCTTGTTTCTGTCAACATTCAGTTTTACAATTTAATTAAAGTTTAAATGCGTCTAATTAAGGAATTTTTTTTCAAAATGGTTCATTTCGAAATTATTTTTAAACAGCCAATTAAATTAGGTGTTGCTTCTGTGCTTGGGTCCTCATTTGCTTTTCATGATGCACGCATGCGTCTGTGTGAGAGCTGGAAAATGTCGGCAACTTCACGTTCAAAAGTATAAATTTAAAACGTTGACAAAAAAAAACCAGTATCATAAAAGAATAATAGATTTAATAATTGGCATTGTTTATATTTCAAACCAATAATCCCGAACTGTCGGTGGAGCTAAGCATATCCTGACTGTGTACATTGTACAGGAGTAAGTCCCCCCACCACCAAAAAAGAGGGGTATCCTGTATATGACACTAGACTGCATCTGATTGTGAAGCTACAGATCTGGAGATCTGGGGAGTCTCAAGTACTTCTCCATCACCATTCTTCCCAGGTCAACTCTGAAACCAGAGTGGCATCTCCTGTTCAGGTCTCATTTACGTGTCAAACAGATCTGTTTAGAAATAATACATATTTGATAGAAATAAGTGAGGTAATGTAATTGTAAATTATTTGTATTAAGAATTGTTCGTCAAAGCAATGACTAAGGATTATCATTACTTATTAGAGATCTTATAACTGTGCGCAAACAAACGACTCTTATTGAATCGAGTTAATTACTTGAAACCTTATAATTATTCGTAGTAGATACGAATACTTTAAACCACACAATTGCCTGCAAATTGTTTTTATTAAATAGAAATATTTGATTTTTAACTGTGTGAAAAAAAATTTACACAAAACTTGTAAATAGTTTGTATTTACAAGTTTTGTGTAAATTTTTTATTTAATGAATGCAATTCTCTAACCTGTTGGCATAAAATAACCTTAGCAGGTTGATATGTCATTAAAATCAATCAATCAAACAAACAAATCTTCAGCAACTCTTACCTTCATTTATCGACATATTAGTACCGTTCTAATGACCTACCTATATTTTTCCTCCTGATTTCGAGTGTGTCACTCGAAAAAGAGATAAAAATTAGTTTCGAAAAGTCGTTCATTATACGAGTAGATACCATATTCAAGCGAGTATTTTATTTATGCAAAAGAGTATTGCAGATATACAAGAGAGTATTATAAATATGCAGAATAGTATTGTAGATGTGAAAGATACAATTATGTATATATAAGAAACACTTATATATACGCAAGAGAGTATTGTATATGCAGGATAGCATTGTATATATGAAAGATACTATTATACATTGGAGAAACAAACAGAAATTTCAGTAAAAGATTCTATGAACATAAAAAAGACTTTAAAACTAGTAACACAACAAACTCTTTAGTTTCTTATAACATTTTAACTAACCACACTTTTGACTTTCAAAATTCTACCATATTTACCTATATTCATGACAAAAATAAAAGAATAATTGAAACATGTTCCATGGCACACCACAACACAATACCACTACGACGTTTTTTTTTTTTTCAAAATTTCACCTTCAATATGAAAAATAATATCAAAAGAATTCAAAATTATCTCCCCTTTCTCTAAACATTCAAAGCAATAAAACGTCCCAAATTCATTTCTCAAACCACAAAAAAACATTTACTTTTTAAAAAACTCCATCACGTGACATGTCGCAATTTGATCATATCAACCAGCATTATTCCTTTTTTTCACCTCACAAGATCTACAAACCCTTCTAATTGAATCAAAATTTATCTATTATAATTATTTCTTAAACTAAAACACTTTTGCATTCAAAAAAAGACTGAAGTCGAAACGCGCTAAATATGCAAGGTTATATATATAATGAAAAATAAATGGAACTGCATCTGAACGGATACGGCATTCGTACAGATTAAACACCATCCAATAAAGTCTGATTGTATTGTGAGATACTGCTGGGGCGCCCTGGGTTAGTGGTAATGATGCTTCGGCCCCGAGACTATGTCTTAACCCAGGGTCCTCATCTGATGAAGACTTTACTGGAAGCAAAACTGCTTCTTTGGCAGCAGTTTTTCTATATATATATATATATATATATATATATAATGAAAAATAAATGGAACGGTGGATATACTAAAAGCACAAACAATTCTGAACTGTTCTGGCCTGAATCCGTTGTTTTTGTTTTTATTTATTCTGTTTCGTTTATTTTTCATCATTTTATCTGACCTACCAATTCACAAGATAGTATTCTAAATATATAGTGGTCTAATGGTTATCGTCATGGAAAATGAACACGGTGACACGAGTTCAAATCCTAGACGAGACTGATTGCATTTCACATAGCACTAATACCCTTGCGAAAGGTATGAATCCAATTATTCTCCCTCCAGCTATGGGTAAATAGTAGGGCGGACTAGGTTCTTCAGCCTTAGTGAGGCAACTAGTCTAGGAGGAGGAAAACTCTGAATTCAAATCTGTTAAACTCCGCTTAAAAATTGACCTTGTGTCATATCCTTCCCGAGCGGAGGGGTTGGTAAATGTGGATAGTATTCTAAATATGAAAGATACTCTGATATATTTGGAAGAAAATATTGCATATGTGCAAGAGAGTATTGCGGGAACAATGGATAATATTTTACATATGAAAGATATTATAATATATATGCAAGAAAATATTGCATATATGGAAGAGAGAATTATATATATGCAGGATAGTATTATAAATATGTAAGATATTATTATATATTTGTAAGAGAGTAATTTATATATGCAAGAGATTATTGCATATATTAATTGGATATTTATTTAACTCATATAAAAGGTATTAAACATTTCGTAGAAATCTTTAAACATTCATTGTTGATCCTAAAGAAATTTCTAATAGCTTGGGTTCGTTGAGTTTTAGTTTAATTCGTTTGTGTTTATTCCATTTGAGGGATGAGTATTGACGTCATCCAATTATGATAATTAATCATTAACCGCTTGGAATGCGTCTCTTATTAAGCCGACTTCCTTAGATCCCTTCCTTAACTCCCACATTCACGTTCTTCTCTTTTATTTCACATGATTAAGCCACGCGAAACGTACTGACTGGTACTGAAATCATATAACGACTATCAAGAGATCCTTCCTCGATAAAGACGAAAAATATTCCAAAGGGGTTTCAAGATATAATTTATTGTTATAAAGAAGAAAAAATAGAATACTAAAAGAGCCTCTGTTCCCTTGTCTCTCTCTCTCTCTCTCTATATATATATATATATATATACAGTGCTTCTTGTGTATACGGGGATCATTAAATAAGTTTCCAGACTTTTTTCGTATAGGCACTTTTATTGATAGTACACACATAAAACTCTAGTCTCCTTCGAAGTAAGCTCCTCCGGCTGCAATGCACTTTTTGTACCGTTACAACAACTTCTGGAAGTCCCCATGGAAGTCCTCTTGTGTGAGCATGTCAATGACCTTCGTCACAGCCTCTTTCATCTCCTCAATTGTCTCATAACCAAAAGTCACAAGGAGCAAGGTCTGGACTATAGGGACGGTGAGGAACTGTCTTGATGCTCATCTTGGTCAAATAGTCTGTGACAAGGATGGAGTTATGAACTGGTGCATTGTCCTGGTGTAAATGGCACTGATCCGATTTGAAGAGTGCTGGCCTCTTCCGATGGAATCTCTCCCTGAACACCCTTAAAACCTCAACATAGTAACCCTAATCCTAACCCTTTGGCCAATCAACTCGCGTATTGACTTCCTTACTCCTCCCACACCTCTCATCACACCTCACAGACTTCCTGCCTTCCTTGAATCTCTTATGCCACTCAAAAACTGATGCTCGATCCATGCAAGATGGTCAAAAAGCAGTCTGAAGCATTCCCTACGTTTCTGTGGCATTTTTCCAAATTTAAAACAGAATTTTATTGCATATCGTTCTTCTAAAGTGTCCTCACGTCCAGATTGCATTTTTGAAATTCACCAGCTGTGACAATCAGGTTTTAGTAGGGTGTATTCCAGTTCCTGCTGGAGCTGATCATTTAAACCTGAAATCATAAAAATTGGTCAGTTGTCTCATAAAATGTATAGCAATAACATAGTGAATTTTCAAGAGTCTACGACACGTTTAAATACCTGTACAAAAAAAAAAGACTGGAAACTTATTGAAGGCACAACGTATATATATATATATATATATATATATATTATTTGTGTGTGTATAATGAACTATCTATCGATCTATCTATGGGGCTGTAGAATACACGGACTCCATTTTTGTCGAGGGGTAAGACACCCACAACAAGTGTCTTAGATATGACACTAAACAACTGATGGTGAGGCTACTCGGAGTGGTAGCACCCGATAGGATTCTACCTATGGGTCTTATAGAAATGCTTGACATTTAAAGAGGTGACATCTCTACACTAAATGGTAGTTCTCTAAAACTAGTAGATAAGTTCACCTACCTAGGAAGTAGTGTCTCATCAACTGAGAAAGACATCAACACGCGACTAGCAAAAGCAAGGACAGCTAACGGTAGACTATCGGTCATATGGAAGTCAGACCTGACCAATAAAATAAAACGCAGTTTTTCCAAGCAGCAGTCGTGTCGATACAGCTATATGGATGCACTACAGTGACGCTAACAAAAGTTATGGAGAAAATGCTTGACGGCAATTACGCAAGAATGCTGCAAGCAATATTGAACAAGTCTTGGAGGCAAATTCCCACAAAGCAGCAGCTGTACGGCCACCTACCACCCATCACGAAAACTAACCAAGTTAGACGAACCAGACATGCGGGACACTGCTGGAGAAGTAAGCACGAAGTCATAAGCGATATACTCCTGTGGATCCCTTCACATGGACGAGCAAAGGAAGGACGACCAGCTAGAACCTATATACAATAGCTCTGTGCCGATACAAGATGTAGCCTTGAAAACTTCCCGGTAGCGATGGACGATAAAGATGGGTGGCGAGAGAGGATCAAGGAAATCCGTGCTGGCAGCCCAACATGATGATGATAAAAAGGATTTCGCATTTGTTGATATGCCATAAAACCAAACCCATACAATATACGCTCCCCCATGGGGGTTGAGCACTCTGGCGAATGAATTGTCGGCCGCCGCTAGCGTAATGCAAAGCTCTTCGAAAGAATTGAGCACTCTGGTAACCGATAGGGTATTAAAAATGTTGCTGTTGCTAAAATAAATACCTTAAAAATTCCCTTAGCCAACGTGGTCCGCTTGGTGGCCGAGAGGTCTGAAACTTAGTCTAACGTAAAGTTGGACGGGTTTCGATCCCGGCTTCGAGCGTCCTGCGTCTAGTCACTCTGAAGAGTTTGGATAGAACGAAACAGTCTGTCTGTGGATGACTATATATATATATACCGTTACTCGATGTATATAACACGATGTATATAATATGTTGTACATATTTACGAATTTTGTTGTTCAAACAACAAAATTCGTAAATAGAAATTACCCATAGGGTAGTGGCTAATGTGCCATACTACAATATCGTAGTAAATGAGTTCGAACTCCAGTTGCGCTATTACGTTTACTTTCGGACTAATACAGTTGGGAAAGATATGAACTGCCTTATCTCCTCAGGAATTGATTAAATAGTACCATAACTATCTTCTACAAGGAAGGATTTGGCATTAAACAATCACGAATGCTATTAAATAAACAAGCCAAACCAAAAGTTAGGGGTGTCCTAGTGGTGTAATGGTTAAAGCGATGGACTGCAGAATCGTAGTACGCGAGTCGCGCTATTACGTTCACATTCGGGCAAATACCCTTGGGAAAGGTATGAACCCCCTTATCCTTCCAGCTATGGGTTAAATAGTACCACAACTGTTCTTCTAGGAAAATGGCTTTGGCATTAAATGACATACAAAGGTTGATACGCCATTAAACAAAGAAACCAAACCAAACCAAACTAAAAATTATGGAAAAATATATTCTTGTGTATCATGCACACTGTCTTTATAGAATATGTAAGCAGGTAAATTTAGCGTTTGTTCAATTTCTTTTCGGTTCGTACCGACTAAATATAAGAATTCATATTATCTACATTACGTCTTAAAACACAAATTTACACAGAATTTAGAATAAATACACGGGCATGTTCACACGTAAATGCAACAAGCTGGCGGCGAAAATAAGCTCATGTTTGGCGAAAGAAAATTATAAACAAACACACATCCCAGTGAGTATTTCACTGTAACGGCGTAAAAAAAATTTAGTTTGGACTAAAGATATAACTTACTTTCGGTCTTAAATATGGTAAAACATGTGGCCGAAATGCTGCGTGAAATCTTGAACAAGTCCTGGTGGCAACACCCCACAAGACACTAACTGTACGGCCACCTGCCTCCTATCACGAAAACTATTCAAGTTAGACGAACCAGACATGAAGACCTACCTAGGGCGATGAACGATAGGGAGGAGTGGCGAGAGAGGGTCAGGGATATCCGTGCTACCAGTGCGACATGATGATGATATTGTTTTCGGGGATAATACATACCCTTAACTTTTTTGCTGAAAAATCTGAAAAAATAGTGCGTCTTTCCCAAGAATAATTACTGTATATCTCATATAGTTTGGTATGTCTATAGAGTGCTCGGTGTCGGTAATAGGATTAGTATCACTGATTAGGATAATTAAACCGAGAATCAATAGAGGTTGTTAACTGTCAGTTTAATGACGATACGATCTTCAGTCCAAGTTGTTCCCACATGGTTGGTATCCGTACATACTGTTGTTCTGGGCATGAAAAGTTGGGAAATATAAGTTGTAGAGCATTCTGGGAAGGGTGGTCTAGTTTATACTACGTGATAATTCACGTTGTTATATTATTTGTCGAAATTTCTGAAATGAAACGTCAGAGTTTTTATAACTTAGAATATCCAGACTATTTTCTTCGTCTTTATACTCAGAACATTTCGGACTTTATGTCCGTCGACATTCTTCAGGTGTTTCATGTCGAACTCGGCAGCCTACACGGAATTTCAAACTGAACCCTTTATTGTTTTAATTCCGCAATCCATGACCGGTTACAAGTGTTAAGCTATAGTAATTGATCTTTGCTTATTTACCGGCAGTTGGGATTGAACCTGCAACCTCCAGATGATTTCACTCAGAAGCACCTCTCAATAAAAACACCTATATCCCCCACATCATGGGTCCTACTAGATATAACGTTAATTTTGGGATTTCTTAATCTATTAACTCTGCGAGGATGAATTTATATTTTCTAATGTTTTCATCTATTTATTATTATTATTATTTACTACTTGGGAGTTTTTCACATCAGCGTTAGCTGATCGTCTTTCACTGAAGTCTGAGTGACAGCAAGTCTCTTTAAGTCTCCAGGACTCTTCTCAGTTTTCTAGCCGATCCTAAGAGTGTGGTAGTTTGGATGGTCTCCACTCGTCCTCCTATTTCCGAGTCCTCCAATCCCTATAATAATCAGTCACTGACTGTACCAAGAGCACCAAGTATAATTGTAATAAACTTCACTTTCATGTTCCACAGTTTTATCATTCCCGTGCAAGATCGAAGTTATAATTATTATTATTATTATTATTATTATTATTATCATTTACTCCCAGAGAATATTTTTCATCTGTTTTAGCTGATGGTCTTTCACTGGAGTTTGAGTGACAGCAAGTCTTCTCAAGTTTCCAGGACTCTTCTCAGTATTCAAGCCGATCTTGATATTTTAGTAATTTGGATGGTCTCCATTCGTCCTCTTATTTCCAAGTCCTCCAGCCCCTTTAATAATAATTCGGTGACTGTACCAAGAGCACCAGTCACGATTGGTATAATTGTCGGTTTCACGTTCCATAGCTTTTTGAATTCTCTAGCAAGGTCGAGGTACTTATCCTTCTTTTCACTTTCTTTCAATTTTACTCTGTGGTCAGCCGGGACATTAAAGTCCACAAAATTACAAGTTCTCTTTTTTTTTCGTTTTTTTTTTTTTTCTTTTGTAGATCATTAAAAGATCTGATCGTCTGGCCGAGATTTGGTGATTCGTTTGTATGTTAAAATTCCATAGGAGTTTATGTGTCTCGTTGGTATGTTAAAATCCCATTGGAGTTAATGAGTCTCATTCTCCAGGACAGCTGCTGGGTTGTGTATATACCATTTGTTCATATGGTCAAATTTAAATTTCTTGCACAATTCCCAGTGAATCACCTTGCCCATCCAATCGTGTCTTGTCTTATAATACTTCTGTGTTAATTTGATACATTCGCTTATTATGAGATTGATTGTTTCATCTCTATCACCACATAATCTACATTTACTGTTTTGTTGAGTCTTATCTATTCTTGCTTTGATTTGATTGGTTCGATAAATCGGTATCAATAAATGCGAACTTCAGTTCGTGTTTCTGCCGATTCCCACATCAATTCGTCAGATTAAATAGTTAATAAATTTACTATTTGATTATCTTTACAAAAAAATACATACTCCTCCTCTCCCCTTTCCCCAGCAGAGGCGCCTCAGGCACCTAGCAATAAACTCTGTTCTGCTTCTTTAGGACAAGGAGGCAAGTGCTACCTGGATGGAAGACCCCTAACGGGACCAAATAAATAATTTCGCCCTCAACCACCTGCGATGAACGCCAAATGATATTTATCCGACTTCTCACCGAATCAGATTTGACATGACATTTCTCTAATGCTTCGGAGGTGCCTGTGGTGTAACGGTTATCGTCGTAGGAAATGGACACGGTGACACGAGTTCAAATCCTGGACGAGACTGATCGCATTTCACATAGCACTAATACCCTTAGGAAAAGTATGAATCCAATAATTCTCCCTCCAGCTATGGGTAAATAATAGGGCAGACTAGGTTCTTCAGCCTTAGTGAGGCAACTAGTCTAGGAGAAGGAAAACTCTGAAGTGAAACCTGTTAAACTCCGCTTAAAATTTTACCTTGTGTCATATCCTGCCCGAGCGGAGAGGTTGGTAATATCATCATCATCATCATCATCTCGCGCTGGTAGCACGGATTTCCCTGACCCTCTCTCGCCACTCCTCCCTATCGTTCATCGCCCTAGGTAGGTCTTCAGGACAACAGCCTGTATCCTCACATAGCTGCTGAATGTACGTTCGAGCTGGTCGTCCTGCTTTTGCGCGGCCATGTGTGGGGATCCATAAGAGTACATCTCTTATGAGTTCGTCCCTGCTTCTCCAGCAGTGTCCTGCATGTCTGGTTCGTCTAACTTGAATAGTTTTCGTGATAGGGGGCAGGTGGCCGTACAGTTGGTGTCTTGTGGGGTGCTGCTGCTTGTTCAGGATTGCACGCAGCATTCTTGTGTAATTGCCATCCAGTTTCTTCTCCAGCCGTTTTGTTAGCGTCCATGTAGTACATCCATATAGCAGTATCGATGTGACCGCTGCCTGGAAGAAGCTGCGTTTCATTTTATCGGTTAGGTCTGATTTCCATATAATCGATAGCCTATTGATAGCTGTCCATGCTTTCGTTAGCCTCGTTTCGATGTCTTTTTCGGTTGATTCGACGCTACTTCCTAGGTACGTGAATTTGTCTACTAGTTTAATTGGGGTTCCTTTTAGAGTGGAGATGTCCCCCGTTTGGTTATAGCACATATATTCCGTTTTGTGTGCATTAACATAGAGGCCTATGCTTGCTGCTGCTCGTTCCAAACTATGCAGAAGAGTTTCGGCTTGGTCAGGTGTATTTGCCAGTATCGCTATGTCATCGGCGTAGTCGGCGTCGGTAATTGTTGTTGCGGGGTATCTTCTGCTTCTTTTCTTCGTCAGTTCGAAGCCATTCTCTTTGATTTTGTCAATCGATGTTCTAAGTACGTAGTCTAAACAAATGATAAAGAGGTACGGGGCCAGCGTGTCCCCCTGTAGTACTCCTGCTACAATGTCAAAGTATTCTGTGTCTCCATCCGGTGATCGTACTTTTACTTTAGTGTTTCTATAGAGAATCGTTATTGCCGCTACGGTTTCTTTAGGTATGCCGTACGCTAGTAGGATTTGTTCCATCTTTCCTCTGTGAATGGAGTCGAAAGCCTTGGTAAAGTCGACAAATATTAATGTCGCTTGTAGTTTTTTTGCCCGTACACCTTCAAGGATTCTGCGGATGGTTAATATTTGTGAGGTCGTGGATCTATTTCTTCGGAAGCCATTTTGGTTTTTTCTAAGTATGATGTCGATTTTGGGTTCTATTCGGTTTCGTTGTAGGGCATTGTAGATTTTGGCAGCTATGGATGTAAGTGTTATGCCTCGGTAGTTTTTGGCTAATCCGAGGTCCCCCTTTTTAGGGAAGGGGAGTATGCATCCCTTCATCCATCTATCTATCGGATTTTGATTGTATACTGCGTTGCAGTGTCGGAGCAGTATGTCGTCGAATTGTCTGGTCTTCCCTACTTCCGGTGGAATTTCGTCCAGCCCTGCAGCTTTCCTATTTTTAATTTTTCTGAGAACCGAGTCGAGTTCTTCTTGTGTGAACGGTCCTAGTTTAATGTCTAATTGTTTGCTAATTATTCTGGTGATTGGTTCATGCGTTATTTTTGGTGGGTTTCCAAGTAAGTTTTCGAAGTGCTGTTTCCACAGTTTTATTCTTTCTTGTTGGTTTGCTGCTTTAAGTTTTGCTTTGGCTGTGTTCTTTCTTCTGCTCACTTCGTTTATTGTTTGCCATGCTATCCTAGATTGCCTATCTTCCACCGAGTCTCTGATCTTATCTATCTGATTTTGAATGTATTCTGTCTGTTCCTTTATATATATGCCTGCTAATTGATATTGTGCTGTTTTTAGTTTTAAGGCATTTGTGTTTGTTGGGTTTTTTCGATAGTTTTTGGAGGCTGTTTTCACTAGTGCACGTTTTTCTCTCACAGCTAAAGTTTCCCATGGGACTCTATATTTAGTTTTAAGTTTTGTTGGAATGTATTTTGCTGCTGCCTCGAGGTGTGCATTGACGAAGTTTTCATATTCGTCGTTTGGTGTACTTTTTTCCGTCTTTTCTTGTAGTGTTTCGAATCTGTTTCTTAATTCTAATACGTATTTATCTCTTATATCTTTGTTGTTTAATAGGGCCCAGTCATAGTGTTTGGTGGTCGCTGTTCCTTTGGCGTTCTTTCGTAGGCTTAACCGTATTTTCGCCGTGACTATTCGGTGGTCGGTGGACACACCCTCAAAAGAGGAGTATGCCTCGCAATTCAATGCACTATTTTTCCATTTCTTGTTTATAAAGACGTAGTCTATCTGAGCTTTAGTATTGTTTGCGTACGTGTATGTCCATAGTTTGCCCTCTCTTTTTTGGTAGTTTGTATTGAGGCATGCTAATCTATTTTCTATCATGAAATCTGTTAGATGTTGCCCATTCCTATTTGACGTGTTGTGGAGACTGTATTTGTTGTTTCTGTTTTTCCCGATTTGGGCATTCATGTCTCCACCAATGACTAACATGTTGTGTTTCGGGATGCTACGCACTAATGAGGATAACTCATCGTAGAAGGCGACTAGTTCGTTTTCTTCACTAACATTGGTGGGGCTGTAGCATGAGATGATTGTTGCTCTGGGGTTTCCGTTGAATATAGCTGCCATCATTCTAGGCTGTATTTTCTCAACGCTATTAAGCGTTGTTTATGCTCTAGGTCCTATAAGTAATCCTACCCCTCCTACTGCGGCGTTGACTGAGTTTTTCCATGCGGATACAGTAGCGAGCGACCAGCCATTGCCAGTTTCGTGATATTTGATATCTTCGGAGTGCGTGTATCTGTGTTCTTGTATGCATATTATGTCTATCTTATGTTCTTCGGCCGATGTGATTAGCTCTGGGAGTTGTCCTATTCTATTTAGGGTTCTAACGTTAAATGTGGCTATTTGTAGTGTTTGCTTGCATTTTAGTAGTTTTGATTGTTTGAGCTCTGTAGCTGATTTTTCGAACACCGAGGCCAGGGCTCCAACCTCAGCAGGACGCGCCCCTTTTTTACCCGCGCGAAGAGCGATGCGGTTTGTGTAAGTGGTTTGAGTGTGGGTCATGGTTATCTTTCGATGGCTGTTTTATTCTCTTCTATAGAAGCCACTCTTATAGAAGAGCAGCAGTAGTTCCCCGATCGAACTAGCGATCCTGAGCGTAAAGTCGTCAAACTCACGTCCAGGACCCGTTTAGGTATTGATTTTGGTCGTACATGGGATTATTCAAAATACCTTTACGTACATCATGCTGCTTCCCATGGTTAACAAAAAATGCTTCATCCCCTCTTTAGGTGCTCCAGGTGTCAAGCAATAAAATAAGCCCTGTCAAGCAGATAATGCTTAGGGTGAAAAGCCCCAAGAAACAAGCGAATAACTCTTACCTAAAACTACCCGGCATGAATGCCAGGTAGCACATTAATATGTATAATCAATATGCTAAGTATATCAAATGTACTAACTACTAACTTTGGTTTGGTTTGGTTTAGTTTGGTTACGTTTTATGGCATACCAACCATCGTAGGTTATTTAATGCCAAATCCTGTTTATACATATATATTAAATATATATATGATTTGTTAACACATTTTATAGATAACATTCTTAAACGAGCCTGAGCCCTTTTATATATACAGTTAAATGGTTTAAAATATTGCTATTTAACAGCCACAATTTAATATCAGTCATTTGTTAACACACAGTTTGTTCTATTTTACCCGTGGGTAGGTCCTTATCATATAGCACCACTCCAGGCAGAGTAGATCAGAGAGCAATGGGAATGAAAGGAGTATTCCACATTCCCCATATCTCCAAGGCTGGAGTCTCGCCATTCGATGGTTTAATGTCAAATCTGGACATTTGTTGGGGGAGTCTTACTCCTCTGCAGATGTTTAGTCGGTGTATTCTTCAGCTCCTGCCAACAGAGCTGTAACAACTGGCGTTAATCACAGTCACGAAGATTTTAATGGTTTGGTTTCTTTGTTTAATGGCATATCAACCTTTGTAGGTTATTTAATGCCAAAGCCATTCTCCTAGAACAACAATAGTGGTACTATTTAACCCATAGCTGGGAGGATAAGGAGGTTCATACCTTTCCCAAGAGTATTTGCCTGAAAGTGAAAATAATAACGCGACTGGAATACAGACTCGCTTGCTACGATTCTACAGTCCATCGCTTTAACCATTACACCACAAGGACAACCCCCGAAGATTTTAAAAAGCAGGTTTTAATAAATAGCTGTCCTGTGTTTTTCATGTGTAATTTTTATTGTTTTGTTATTGTTTTTTTTTTTCTTCGTGTTTTGCTTTTTCGTTTTGAGTCGTTTATTTATTTGTGCGTGTGCGTGTTTTGTTTTGTTTTTGTTTTCTTGTGCATTTAAGCAATAGTTTTGGTCAGAACTTTTATAAGAAAGCCATTAGAAGTGAATAGATTTCTAAAATAAACTAAGATCAAATTCTTTTTGTGACTACCATAATGAAAACAAAGGTATAAATACCCACACGCATGTATATGTAATCGGAATGGTTTTCGTTTTCATATAACATCAGGAGGTGCCCGTGGTGTAATGGTTATCGTCACAGGATATGAACACGGTGATACGAGTTCAATTCCTGGACAAGACTGATTGCATTTCACATAGCACTAATACTCTTGGGAAAGGTATGAATCCAAATATTCTCCCTCCAGCTATGGGTAAATAGTAGGGCAGACTAGGTTCTTCAGCCTTTGTGAGGCAACTAGTCTAGGAGAAGGAAAACTCTGAATTCAAACCTGCTAAACTCCGCTTAAAAATTGCCCGAGCGGAAGGGTTGGGTAAATAGGAACATCAGTCAAGTTCGATCAAATGAAAGGTGCTTTTCTACAAAAATGTAAAACCCAAATCAATCAATCAGGACAGGTTGTGTGTGTAAGTGTAAGTGTGTGTGTTGTTGTTGTTGTTGTTTTTGCGTGATTGCAAATTGAAAATCTATCGGTGGGATAGAATGGTAACAATTTAATCTATAAACAGAATTCTACTAAAAAAAACAAAAACAAAAGTACTAAACATTTTAACCTTTGTTGAAAACTTATACAATGTTAAATATATTTTACCACTATGTTAGGGATGTTTTAAGCCTTGTTTTTTCATCAATTCTTCGAATTTGGAACTCCCTTTGGTAGCATTGTTAAGTGCAGATCCTATTCTACAAAAAACACAATAAAATCAACATTTTGAATTAGTCGAAAATAATCTACCATGTCATGTATGCTTTAAGCCCAATGTCAAACAAGTTTAAAGTCTCATATCGTTATCAATTCTTTGATTTGCCAAATTTCTTTGGTGGCATTTTAAAGTACAGACCCAATTCAACCAGAAACAATAATAAAATTAACATTTTAAAGCGTTGGACCACGGCCTAGAAGTAAGCTAGTTCGAACACCAGTCACGTTTTTACGTTCGATTTCGGACAATATCCTTGGGAGAGGTATGAATCTGCTTATTATCTCCCCCTTCCAGCTATGTGTTGAATAGTACCACAGCTATTCTTATTCTACAAGGATGGCTTTGGCATCATATAATCCACGAAGCTTGATATGCCATTAAAAAAAGAAACCGAAACTATATCGTGAATGTCGCAACGAAGCGTGGTGAGTACGACTAGTAATAATTAAAAAAAATTTGATTTGTTCCACCGATAAGATAGCAACATATCTATTATGTACAATAGCCATTGAGATGTGTTGCATGAACTTACAAAAGAGATTGTTTGATTAACCAACTACGATTCAGCTCTCTTAGCCTTCGAGTACTTAAACTAATTAGTTTAATCGCACGTCATCCTTTGTAAGTTATTTAATGCCAAAGCCAAGAAGAACAGTAGTGGTACTATTTAACCTATAGGTAGTGTACCATAGCCAGATACGGTTTTGTGTGAAATGTACATAAATGTTCAAATTGTTTGTATATATATATATATATATATAAATAGAACATAGGATCTGGAAACACAAAAAACACTAACGACTTCTTAGTTCAGGTACGAAACTTCTTATTACCTTTGAGTTTAAAGGTTCTTCGACATAAGGAGAGAGATACTCATTCTTTCTATTCTAGCTTTTTCATCTGCCCCCCCACCCCCACATCTTGTGCGACACCTGCCCAAGGCCTCTGCGAGCAACCCTTCTGGTTCGGTGTCCAGTTCTCAACTGACTTTTTCAAAATCTCCCAAAATCCTCCGAGCGCTTCCGGTGGGTGACGTCACCCACACTCTGTAACCCCGTTTCCCATCTGGTCTATTGTGACATCTCTGAGTGACACGTCCGCTCCGCCCGCGTGCGCACGTGAACACCTGTGTTAATGTTGCACCTAAGTAACCCATGCACTGAGCCGAAAGGTTCTCAGCCTAACTAAACCCAAAGGCATGAAACGAAATCCCTCGGCCATTATATCACAGCAGGAGTATAAGGCGGTTCATAACTTTCCCAAGGGTATTTGACCGAAAGTGAACGTAGTAGAGCGACTGGAGTTCGAACTCGCTTACTACGATTCTGCAGTTCATCGCTTTCACCCTTTACACCACGAGGACACCCACACAACTAGTTTTTGATATAAACGAATTAGAAAGACTTTGTAATTTGCTTAAAGTGTACATGAATATTTTTTTAGAATTTTTCTTGTAAAACAAATTGACTAATTGTTTCTCTTGGACTTAATAGTTCAAGAGAAACAATCTGTTTTACAATTTTAGTTGCTTCTGCATGTCGAAAAAATGTCCTTTTCGCATGACAATTACTCTCTCTTTCTCCCTCGCCCTCTCTCTCTCTCTCTCTCTCTCTCTCTCTCTGTATATATATATATATATATATTCTTTTGGCATTTATAATTATTGTTTAGGTTTTATTAAGTCTTTATTGAGTTTTCTGTGAGTATGTATTTTCAATTACTTGAAGACAAAATCAATAATCCTACTTTTCTGAATCTATTTTGTCGATGTTTACTGATAAATTCGGAAATAAATGATTATTGAATCATTAATTCTCTTTTCTATTGTTTCCTTTTAAAAGTAAAACTGATTTTTTTTTATTTTTCTTCCTCTTCCATTTCCATTTATGGTCAACGATCAGTTTTCTAAAATGTCAATTAATATCGCAAAAGTCCGTCATTTTTATTAATCCAATCAAACTCTCACTCCCTACTGGTGTTATTTTAAATCCAATCCTCCTGACGATCAAAATGTGAACTTTGACTCCAATAGGTTATCGTGAAAAATAGTTTATAGAACCGTTCTTTATTTTAGCCCTGTTGGCTTTGGCAGTAGAATAACCGACTGAATGTCTGTAGGGGAGTAAGACCCCCAAACCAACGAGTGTCCTGGATTATGACACTAAATAATCTGATGGTGAGGCTCCTGTAATTCTGGAGTTTTGGGAATGCGGAGTACTCATACATTGCCATCGCTCCCAGGTCTACTCTGGCTCGGAATGGTAGAACCTAATAGGGTCCTATCTATGGATCAAATAGCACTATTTGACATTTAAAATGAGTGCAAAGAAATGACTAATGCTAAATTGATTGTTTGAAATAGAACTGTTTGATCATTTAACTGTGTATAAAAATATGACTGATCTTTAATTGAATTGTTAGTGATACGTAGCAAATTCTTGGAACTATTTAACTGTGTGCAAACGAATGAGTTATGAAAAATAGAATAATTAGTGTTAAATAGCAATACTTGAAACTTGTGCCTAAATTGAATTATTGGTATTACATAGTAATAATTGGAACCCTTAAATGGATAGTGTTGAAATAGAATGATTAGTATAAAATAGAAAAAAAACTTATAATCATTTCCTTGTCTGTAAACAAGATTAATATTGAATATAATTATTCGTGTTAGATGGCAATAATTAAAACCATTTAACCACATAAAATAGCAGCAATATTAGGGTGCAATCAAATTAGTTTTTATTCCTTTTAAAATGATATCACCGACAAATCATTCACTCACAAATCATATGTATATCCATTTGAATATGTGCAAACGAATGACTGATGTTAAATTGTTTCTGTTACATAGCAATACTTGAAACCATTTTACCGTGTACACACAAGTGATAAAAAGTAAATAGAAATACCAGTGTTAGAAATACTTGAAACCATTTTACTGTGAGTAAACAAATGATAAATATCAAATAGAAATACTCGCGTTAGATAGAAATACTTGAAACCATTTTACTGTGAGTAAACAAATGATAAATATTAAATAGAAATACTAACGTTAGATAGAAATACTTGAAACCATTTAACTCCTAACAAAACATGAGCTCAGGTTTCAAAATGGAAACTAAACTAAAGCAATCTACTTGCATACTAATCATGTATACTTATATTCGTATAAACAGGATTTGGTGTTAATTAACCTCCAAAGGTTGGTATGCCATTAAACCAACCAACCAACCCTAACCTCTGAACGCAGTGTAACCCTAGGCTTGGCTTCAGAAGGAGTGCTACGACTTTGTACCCTTCTCTCACTGGACCCCCCCTTCCTCCCCGACCTGAACCCGCTGAAATACTTCGTTTGGTCATACGTCGAGAACATCACCAACATGACCTCCCACAACACCAAAGCCAGCCTGATCGCCGCCATCCGCCAAGTATTCGCCGAGCTCCCGCCGGTGCTTGTGGAAAAGGCATGCTCCCAGTTCCGGGTCCGTATCGAGGTGGTGATTGAGGTTGAAGGCGGCTACATTGAATAGATGTTAGCTCTACTACATAATCAAGTTACCTGAATTGATTTTTTCAATAAAATTTTTAAGATAAAGCTGTTGTTTTCTTTAGGACGACAATTTTATCGTTTCACCCCGTATATATCTACCATCCCTTCTGCCACGAGGATGGCGTGATACAATGTCAATTTTTAAGAGGAGATTAACTGCTTTGAATTCAGAGTTTTCCTTTTCCGAGATTGGTTGCCATATCAATGTTAAAGAACCCATTTTGCTCTATTATTTACTCATTACTGAGAGGAGAATAGATGGAATTGTAATATTACTGGAGTGGGTTATTGGAATCATCATCATCATGTCGCGCCGCCAGCACGGATCTCCCTGACCCTCTCTTACCACCCGTCTCTATCATCTATCGCCCCAGTATGTCTAAGGCTACACCCTGTATCGGCATAGAGCTATTGTATATAGGGTCTAGCTGGTCGTCCGACCTTTGCTCGTCTATGTGAAGAAGTCCCCAGCAGTATGTCGCTTATGAGTTCGTCCCCACTTCTCCAGCAGTGTCCCGCATGTCTGGTTCGTCTAACGTGGATAGTTTTCGTGATAGGTGGTAGATGGCCGTACAGCTGCAGCTTTGTGGGTTACTGCCTCCAGGACTTATTCAATATTGCTAGCAGCATTCTTGCGTAATTGCCGTCAAGCTTTTTCTCCATAAGTTTAGTTAGCATCCATGTAGTGTATCCATATAGCAGTATCGACACGACTGCTGCTTGGAAAAACTGCGTTTTATTTCATTGGTCAGGTCTGACTTACCAATGACCGATAGCCTACCGTAAGCTGTCCATACATTTGCTAGTCGCGTGATGATGAGACACTGCTTCCTATGTAGGTGAACTTGTTACTAGTTTCAGAGAACTACCATTTAGTTTATTAAAGCACATGTATTCCGTCTTGTCTGCCTTGACATGGAGGCCCATGCCAGCAGCTGCTCGTGCCAGACTATGTAGTAGGGTTTCGGCTTGGGCAGGTGTATTTGCCAGAAGCACTATGTCATCGGCGTAGTCTGCGTTTGTAAAACAGTTATCATAACTGTTTTACTCAAATTGTGACTTACAATGAAAAAGGTCTATCTTACGAGACGTACAAGGATACGTTAACAGAGGTTTATTGCTAGTTAGTCTCGCTAGAAATGCTAGGGTATCTAACCAACACCCAACCATGCTGGAATATAGTACAAGGCCATTTTATAGTGGAGGGCTTGTACAGGCGAATATCCATGTGCAGGCAGGTGCAAAAATAGCCCCATCGGTATTCCCCTTATGGAGCGCCTCAGTCACCAAGCAATGGACTTGGTGCTGTAAAGCAGGTTAAAGCATAGGAAACGGCTCCCTGGGGTCAAGTGAATCACAGCCAGCTTCGCTAGAAGGGCAGGAATTCCAATCTTACCTCGCGAAGAAATGCCAAGCCGCTGGCCAAACACTGTCTATGATTCTGTTCTAAAAGAATTATCCATCCTACACAGAGGAGTATCATCTCCACTCTACATCAGTTGGATTCATACTTTTTCCAGGGGGTATTAGCTCTATGCGAAATGCAAACAGTCTCATCAAAGATTTGAACGCGGGTCGCCGGTGATAAACATTACACCACACGTAAAGCAGCAATTTACGAAGCGTTTTTTCCTAGATGTTGCACAAAGCCGTATGAATGGAGCTCTCAATGATACTCGAGCTCACTCGTGAAGCTTTGCTAGTCAAGGGCCTTCTTGTATATTTAAGATTTATTTTATTAGTGATGTGACGCTGCATAAATAATTATCCCAGGACGAGAGTTCATTTTATGCGCATGTGACGTCGAGGGCAATCTGGCTCTTGACCCTCCGCAAAATAAGTCCTAGTCAAGACTCCTATTTCGGGTATATGGTAAACTGGCAAATAATGTGGGGGTCAATTTGGGGCCTGACTGATCTCAGACGCTGGCAAGGGGGTTTCCAATTCACTTTCACATACACCACCAAATCCTTCGTTTTCCTACTCCCTCAGATAACGGAAAAAACGGACATCAAGGTTAGAAAATATCAACTGTAGTCAAATTCCCAAAATTCCCTTGTAATGTTTTAAGGTAAATAAGACGTTTAGCGAAAATTAATGACAGCGACACAAGGCTGAAACAGATACGCACAAAAGAAGACGAATCGACAGAAGAAACAACGCAACCAATAGATAAGGGTGCATTTAAAATATAACAAAGTTTTAATTGACGACGACCAAACAACTAATGATAAGATTTAAGAAACAGTTTCTTTTTCTTTTCTCTTTTCCTTTTAAAATAGCGGCAACAGGAAGCATCAAACATAAATGTCTCTCACCAGTCCTTTTTTCTTTCTCCTTTCTTTCTTTTTTTTACTTGAGAAAGTATCAAAGTCACCGGACTGAAGCGTGTTACAAAGTTCATTCACTAATTTGCTAATGATGAAACAGAATCCTTTCAGTTTCTCTCTTTCTTTTTTGAATACATATAATTCCCCAATATTTAGGAAGGGTAGAAGGAAAACAGTTTAAGTTGTACTTATCTTTGACAAGGCTTAATGTTCAGGTTCCTTTCTTTTACGGGCGAGTGACATCCGCAGAGTCGGCTGAGTCAGCATCTTTCTAACGCTGATTTCTGTCCAGAACTAAAAATTCTTTTTGCGGGCGAAGGACCTCCCGGAGTTTGGCGTAAACCGGCGTCTTTCTCCGCTGACTTCTGTCCTCAAACTAAAGATTCTTTTCCAAATTCCTCTAACGAAAAAATGGCATTTTGGCGCTAAGGGTCTATGGGCCAATCATTTAACTTTTTCCTTCTCCCACTTTTGAATCCGGTCACGATAACCGAGTGACCTGGATTCCTTTCTTTGTTCAAAAGGCTGCTGGTCATAGAGCGCGAGGAGTTGACTTTCATTCATATTTTCTTTTTAACGGTCAGTCTTAGTGCCTGTTGATTCAGACACAGAAGGGTAGGAGAATCGATCTCCCCTGCCCTCTCTCTTTCTGTAGCATTCCACGTCACAGTGAACATTCATTTTCCATAGAATTTTGTTTGCTGTTAAATTTCATGGGCAATAAATTAGTTATACTTCAATAATACACAAAAAAAAATAATTTTTTATACAATTTCTAGTTATATTATATTTTATGATTAATTATCATTAATCATAAAAATATATTATTTTTAAAGTATCGAATGGCTATAGGGATCCACCAGGGTAAAATTGTAATCAACTGGGCCCATAGGTATTTTAATGATAAAATTATAATAAAATATTTTTAACAGGTTAAGAACTGCTGCCTTACTCACACTCGCTAATCAATACACCACGTGATGCGCCGAAGGAACTAAAGGTTGGAAGTAGAACAGCAACGAAAAAAGCACAAGCCCCTCGACTCCTCTAAGAATTCGTTTAAGAATCCCTTTACTCCAAATAAAAAAAAAAAATTTCACCATCTTTCGACCGACATCGTGTTAATGGCTGGCAGCTTCTTGATATTACTGCTGGAAGGTGTACAATCGAAGATAGAAAAAAAAATTAAAAAAATATCGTGAGAGGGGAAAAGAAAGAAAAAAAAGAAAGAAAAAGAAATGTAAGACTAAAAATTTCATTTTTATACGCGGTGTTTCAAATATACAGTTTGTTACAGAAAAAATGGTATTATTTCGTAATTTAATAACTTGACCAACTGTCGTTGAAAGGATCTTCAATTTTAATTGCATGTGTAGAAATAACTCAGAAATCTATGTTTTAATATTTAAACGCATTTTTTAAAGTGAATGGCATTTCTATATTCGAAAATGAAAAAACATACAACATTAAACATAACATTTTGAGTTGTTTCTACACATGCTATCAAAGTTTGAGATCATTTGAACAAGAATTGGTCAAGGTGGGGTGTAATGTTAAAAGCGCTGGTGTGCAGAATTCGTAGTATACGAGTTCGAACTCCAGTCGGGTTATTACGTTCACTTTCGGACAAATTCCCTTGGGGAAAGGTATGAACCCCCTTACCCTCCTATCTATCTTCTAAAAGGATGGATTTGGCATTAAATAACCCGAGAAGGTTTATTTGCCATTAAAATAACAAACAAACGAACAAACAAGAATAGGTCAAGTTACAAAATGATATGCACCCCCCACACACACACACATACGTGTATATATATATATATATATATATATATAGGGTGTTTCGGAAAGGTTGATATCATTTCATAATCTGATAACTTGACCAGTTCTCATTGAAATTATCAAATTTTAGAGCCTTTTAAAAAATAACTCAAAATTCTATGTTTAATGATTAAACGCCCTTTCTTTTTCCGGTGTGGGATATAGAATACGTCCCGCCAACAGCACCTCTGTAGAGAGGTAGCACCACCCTACTGAAGACACCAGTTGGCAACTCGTAATGCATGAAGATAAGATCCTGATGAGTGAGCAATCCGTTACTCAGAAAACCAAGTAATCACGTTCACCGAAACACTCTTTTACTGCGCTAGACGAGCGATCAATCAGCTGATCATATTTAGCCCTCGCACCGATATGATCGACCCGATCGTATTCCGCAAATTCATCTTGAATCAAAAGATTACCCAACCCTATTCTATCTTAAGGATGCCAGAAAATTGTGGTTGAGAATTAATTGCAGCAGGACAGCAATACATGAAGCCATCAAAACAATGATAAATATCAGATTAGATTAGAATACTTATTAAATAGAATTGTTACATAGCCAGATACGGCTATGTGTGAAACGTACATATGTGACGTTACCCCTTCGGCCCCGACGTTACATCAACTTCTTAGAACCATTTCAATATCTTTACGGCCGGTGATCAACTAGTGGTTCCGATAGGGGCATCGCACATTTTTTTACCGCTACAAGAAATACAATCGAGGGAGCGGAAGAAAAAAAACCCAAACAAACGAACAATATACTTGGGGTTAACTCAAAGTGCAAGACAAGGAGTTATGTAACACTCTACATGCATGTTAGCATATATAGACTAACGCTAGCGTGGATTCTAGCGAAAATTCTACAACGCTACTAGAATGCCGACTCATCTTGACTCGTCTTCCTCACTGTAGCTGGACCCTATTTCATGCTGACTGGTCTCTCTGCTGTCCCGTGTCGACTGGCCCTGTCCGTCGTCCGTTGCCAACTGCCAACTTCTCAGTCCCTTTGTCTCACTCTCTGACTCGCATTCCCTTACCACTTCCGGTCACGTCGAGATCGCGGGTCCAAAACCCTTTGTCTGGTTTCGCGCCAAAACAGACAAAGGAATTGTCTGCTTGGCGGACCATCTACATAGTGTTACACATTAGAATGTTCATAACATATATACATAGAACATACGAATCTCGAAACACGAAAAACACTTACGACTTCTTAGTTCAGGTACGAAACTTTTTATTACCTTTGAGTTTAAAGGTTCTTCGACATAAGGAGAGAGATACACATTCTTTCTATTCTGGCTTTTCCATCTGCCCCAACCAACAAGTGTAGCACCTACCACAAAGCCACTGGCCTGGCTTCGGCGAACAAGCGAAAGTCAACCGTCTTCTCCCGAGGCAGGACTCAACTCAACTAACTGACCTTTTCAAAATCCCCAAAATCCTCCGCACGTTTACGGTGCGGAGGATTTTACGTTTACGTTTACGTCACCCGCACTCTATAGCCCTGTTTCCTATCTGGGATATTGTGACATCTGTGAGTGACACGTCCGTTCCGCCCGCGCGCGTGAACACCTACGTTAATGTTGCACCTAAGTAACCCATGCACTGAGCCGAAAGGTTCTCAGCCTAACTAAACCCAAAGGCATAAAACGAAATCCCTCGGCCATTATATTACAGAATTACTAATGTTAAATAACAATAATTGAAACTTTTCAACTGTGTGCAAAGAAAGGATAAATATTGAATAGAATTATTAGTGTTTGATAGCAATACTTGAAACCATTTAACTATTGGCAAACAAATCATTAATATTAAATAGAATTGTTTGTGTTTTAATAGAAATACTTGAAACCATTAAAATATTAAACATAGACATTTTAATTGTTTTCCCACATGTTGATAAAATCTGAGATCATTTGAATCAGAATTGTTCAAGTTAGTAGATTGAGAAATGATATCGTTTATTTTTCTGCAATACACAGCAAAAAAAGAATACAAAAACATATGGAGTCATTTTTTCACCAAAGAAAGAAAGAACAAAAGGAAATCTAATATCTATTTTGTAATCGGAAAGATAGCAAGCCAAAAACAATGATGAGCAGGAAGTAAGGTCGCGAAGGAGCCAGCCAGGCGTCGGCCGATTGTATGGGAAAAATAAAACTTTGAGAAATAGAAAATTTTGACTTAATTTTGGAAAAGAGTAATTTGCTGGACATAACGCCTAAGTCTGGTTCCTTCGACGACAATGTTCATTTAATCTCTCTCTCTCTCTCTCTCTCTCTCTCTCTCTCTCTCTCTCACACACACACACACACACACACAAAGCCCCGTTCTCTACGCTCCAAATATGTGTCACTCTCGTTCTAGTTCACTTCCAACGTTTGTTGACTCAAGACTGCCATCTGTCACTTTGAAGTCCTTATGTATACAACAACTTATGTATATTTATAAGCGGTGCTAGTATTAAGGCCTTGAATGAGCACACGCGAGCAAATCATATTGCAAATGGTCGCTTAGATAAAAACAAAATTTTCAAGTTTCTTCAGCATCCCTTCTCTTTAGAGGTAGTCTTAAGCACCAGGTAATACAGCTGAACTAATTCTTAGCCTAGTACTATTCTTAGCTAAATTGACTTCGTATCCATGGTGTTCAACGATTTTCGAAGTAAAATGATCAAGCAAAAATCAAGGACCACAAATGATAAATTAATGAAAATTACATTTATTGAAAAGCAAAAGGATAACATTTTAGGATCTACAACCATTTAGTCTCAAACATGAACCAAAAATGTCAAGAGAAACTGAAGTAAATGTTCCGGATATCCGTCGTTCAATTAAAAGCACTGTTGAAAGCAGCGTGGGAAATGGTTGATAACGAGAACACATGCCTCCTAGGTGATCGCTTGAATCTTCTCAGGGATGGCTGTCTTCACTGCTGCAATGACGAGAGGGTTGCCCTTGTAGATGGTGTCCTTGAAAACCTTCAGAGAAAGTTTTAGTTTCCTAATATGTCTTCACACAAAAGATCTGCTTCATCATCCTAGGAATGTTTTCGCTATATTTGGTCGAATATATCAAAATGTTTCCTATTTCCTAGCGGTAATCTGAATAGAGAAAAATGAAAAAAATCAACGGAAGATCTGAGAGGCCGCTGCTTTATTTTTAACAAATGTAAAACACTGTACGAGGAAATACATTCTCGCTTTTAGTAAGCGAGGTCCTTCATTATATTCATTATATTTCGAAATAATTTTAGGACCTTTTTTTGACGTTTCAAAATTATCAAATTCCACCCTTAGAAAACAAATAGAGGGAATTTTTTTAAGTAAGAAGTTAAAAGAAAGCAGTAAAGTTTTGAAAAACTCGATGTCGATTGGAACTAATTGGGGAAGTAGTGGCAGTTACTGTTTCGTCATTAGTAGCCGCTTAAACCGATTGAATAGTATCGACTTGAGGGAGTAAAATATGCAAGAGATATAAGACATGGTAGTGGGAATAAAAGTCAGCAACGAACACTAGTTAGAACTTGTTGAAGATTGCTCCTAGAGATTACTGACTGCATGTTTTCAGCGAGCTAAAATCAAAGGATAAAAAGATGAATGGACAAAAATAGTGAAAGGACAAAAAAGAATGAACAGATAAAAAAATCAGACAAAAAGAATGAAGGGGAAAATAATAAACAGACAAAATAATGATCGAACAAAAATAAACAACAGACAAAATAATGAACGGACAAAAATGAACGGACAAAAATAATGAATACATAAAATAATGAACGGACAAAAAATAAAAGGACAAAATGATTTACAGACAAAAATAATGAAAGGATAAAATAATGAACGGAAAAAAATAATGAAAGGAGAAAATAATGATCGGACAAAATAATCAACGGACAAAATATGAACGGACAAAAATAATGAACGGATAAAATAATGAACGTACAAAAAAATGAACGATTAACCCTCCACTCAGATTTCGATTTCAGTTTTTCTCTTTTATGGGATACCGATCTTCGTGGGTTATCTAATGCTAAATCCATCTTTGTAGAACAGCACATGCTATTCATCCCTCAGCTAGAGGATTAGAGGGTTCATACCTTTCTAAAGGCTATTAGTCCCATAGAGTGTCTGAAGTTCGAAATCGCTTACTTTGAAGCTGCAGTGCAGTACTGTAGCCATTAAGCCACGCAGACTTCCCACAGAGATAAATAGATAAATAATGAACAGTCTGAGAATAAAATGAACTGGAAAAATGGGGGCTATAACCATAAATTCAGCTTTAACAACGAAAAATGTTTCGACATTGTCAAAACATGTGTGACTTACAAAAGATGTAACAAACAAATCTCTCATTGTGAAATGGGATATTGTGAAAAAAAAACACAATCTTACAAAGGAGGTAACAATATCTGCAGATTGTATTTAGAAAAATGGTTCATCTTAGAACACGCCAAAAAGAAATGGCTGGACGAAATGAGCGAATTGATATGAAAATGTAGACATATTGATAAATTTCTCATGTGTCATTTACTACCTGAATAATTCTATATTCATTTTACACTATTTAGAAAGCCTTATTGCTCTCTCTCTCTCTCTATATATATATATATATATCGATCTCTATTTCTCTTTCAATACATATATATGTGTGTATATGTGTGTTTCTCACGCGTGTGAGTATAACATACATTTCCATCCTAACACGTGATTTTATATCACGCTATACTTACGATTGATTGGACACTTTTCGCCCTTTTCCGTCTCATGTTTCTGCGTGTCACACGAAATTTCAATATATATATATATATATATATATTAGTTTTTTAAAAACTTAATATTTTCTGTTAATTCTTTCTCTATTCTTTCGGTCATTTCGCGCGTAAAATTGCCAGAACTTTTTGATATGTCTTCGTATAAATTTGTTCGTGTAAAAGATACTTGCGGGAAAAGCTTAAAAAATACTTTTTCATTTTTTTCTTGTTTCTTTTTTTTTTTCAATGGAACAACGGCAATTCCAAATATATATTCAAATGTTCTTTAATGTTGTTGTTGTTTTGTTTCCTTTTCTTTTTCTTTTTTGTGGTGGGGGTTATGAAAAATCGATCCCTAAGAATGCATCAAAGCTCAACGGATCGAAATTTTGGAACAGAAAGTTTTTTCCCCCCACCCGCAAAGACACCACCGTAACAGGCGAACCAAAATGCCTACTTTCAGGAATTTCCATGTAAACATTTCTCCGTGACATTGCGAGAAATAAGATTAGTTGACTTCCTCAAAAAAAAAAAAAAATGTGGCAACTGCATGACGACTTGACTTGAAGGAAATTCAAAGCACACTGCATAACGCATTACACGACAAGTGCTTCCAGCGAAGATGGGAGAAATAAAACACATTCCAAGAATGATGCAGCAGCCATTATGACTTTATAATTCTACTAACTACTATTTCATTTGCCTACGAGCAGAGTACTCGTCAAAACTGGCAGAATTATTCATGGGGAAAGATAGATATGAACAAACTGAGATAGATAGATAGATAGATAGATAGGAAAACACTGAGACATATATTAATGACTTTATAATTCTTCTAAATAATACGTTCAAAATGGTATTTTTCTCCGAGAGTAGTACCCGTCAAAAATTACAAGATTATTTATATATGGACTGGTACTTCTATCTAGAATCGGAGCCTATCTGAGCGTTCTATGTAGATTCAAAACCGCGCTTCGGGCATATTGGATCAGAATATTGTGTGTGTACTCTCCTCTATCGGATCAAATCGTCACTTGTCGGTATTTCTGCGTAGGATCAGAGTGTAGTGTCTGTGTGCTCTACCAAGGATACTTTTGTCGTTACTCTAGTAGTTCTGTACCAGTCGGCTGGGGCTGCAGAATAAACCGATTGCATCTATGCAAAGGAGTAAGACCCCCCCCCCAACATGTGTCCTGGATATGACACTAAACAATCTGATGGTGAGGCTCCAGTAATGCTGGAGCTCTGAGGAATATGGAGTATCCTTTATTGCCATCGCTCCCAGATCAACTTTGGCCAGGAATGGTAGCACCTGATAGGCTCCTATCTATGGGGGAAATAGAACTAAACCGTGTACTTACGATAAACTAAATTGTTTGAAATAGAACTATTTTTTACATCTGTGTATAAACAAAAAACTGTACTTATGCTAAATTGAATTGTTTGAAATAGAACTATGTTGATAGATAGATAGATAGATAGATAGATAGATGAATTTTGCTGTAAATAACCTACCATGATATGCCATAAAACCAAACCAAATTAAACCCTTGTAGTTCAACCCAAAATCAGAGTGTAGAACTTCTACTAATGGAAATCTTAGTCTCATTTCTAAAACGAGTATTTTGAAGAGAATGATATTTAAGAATACAAAATAGCCATACTTATGAATATAGAGATGACCAAGTCATTCTATATTTTCGATGTTATTTCTATGATATATTTGATTAAACTTCTATGTCCTCAAATCCTACACAATGATAACACTGGACAACAAAATTTTTGTTGCATTGATATCAACCACTTTTATTATCTGTTTTTAATGAACTGATTTCAAATATGAAGTTGTTTTGTTTTTGTCTTTTTTTTGTTGTCGTTGGGTTTTTTGGGGGTTTTTTTGGGGGGGGGTGCCATCGAGTTATTTCAAAATATCAAAATTTTATCTTCGTTTCAGTGTCTTCTTCGTCTATTTGAAAAAGCATGTGATTGAACTCTTATTAAATTAGCTGGTGAATAAAAAAAGAAAATGTTACATAGTCTAACTTTATTTGCAACACAATTTCAAATATGTTCATTAATACGAAGGATAGAATTGATATGAAACTCGTTGTCTGCTAAGAAATTGATTGCTATGAAGATAGTAGTCGTCGACCATAGTCGAGGGTGACCCGAAGGCTCACTTTTCGATAGCTACTACACCAAGGTGTAGGGAAAAGCGCTACTCCTTTCCCTGGATTTCTTCACTTTACCATTGATCCGTACCTTATAATGCTGTGTGTTAAGCAAGGAGGCATCAAGTACCATTTTAAAGTCTTTGATATGACTCGACCTAGGATTGAACCCAAGTCTCCCGGGCCATTGGCGAACACTCTAACCATAATGTCCGGTGCTATGAAGATATAGAACTCAATTACACTTTTGTCGGGCAGGAATTAGTGCTTGAAGCTCTTTCATTCGTGGACTATCTCAGGCCAGCCTCGTTTAATATTTCAGCAGTAGTCTGCCATCATATGCTAACTTCATCTCCTTTGGTAGCGCTCCTCCATGGTCTTGAGGTCCGGGTGGAACCGCTCGCCTTGCTCGTCACTAACTGCTCCTAAGTTCTCGGGAAATCTATCAAGATGATTGCATAGAAAATGGAGTTTGACACTCATGTTGCATCCTTGGTCAAAAAAAAAATGACAATAAATTTGTTACAAGAGTTTCATAGTTGTTGGTCGTTTCATTATCGTACCGAGAAAGTTTTACTTTCCCGCCACAAAAGAAAACCATGTTTCTGTAACCTAATTGAACGGCTCAAAAAATTGCAATTGAATAAATAAATGAATAAATAGATAAAGCGTTTCCGAATAGCCAGGCCAAAGCACTGGGGGTAATTAAAAATGACGGGAAAACTAGAGGTGTCAAAAATGTTTGTACGCATGTGCGGAGTCAGGGGAAGCGGGTGATTCTCCCGCCGACGCCTGGCAGAAAGGAGGGGACGTTTTTGGCAGTGGACTGCGAGACGTGATAAGGTAAAGACATACAGTTGAACACCAGCCACGAAGATATATACTATTTACCAACCCCTCCGCTCGGGCAGGATATGACACAAGGTCAATTTTTAAGCGGAGTTTAACAGGTTTGAATTCAGAGTTTTCCTTCTCCTAGACTAGTTGCCTTACCAAGGCTGAAGAACCTAGTCTGTCCTACTATTTACCCATAGCTGGAGGGAGAATAATTGGATTCATACATTTCCCAGGGGTATTAGTGCTATGTGAAATGCAATCAGTCTCGTATAGGATTTGAACTCGTGTCGCCGTGTCCATTTCCTACGACGATAACGACTACACCACGGGCACCTCCATACACCACGGGGTGCGCTCCAAAGGGGTCCTTAGACTAAGCGCGACCCAGCAGACAAGCATGTTAGAACCGGGAAAAAATTCAAGGTCTGTATCTACTCTCTCTTTCTCACCATGATATGTTGCTTATCCTTGTATATCTGACGTGATCGTCTCAGTTTTCATACTCTCTTTCTTTCCCCCGACGACTGCCTACAAGTGATAGTAGTGAATAAACTTTTGGGTAGTTAAACAGAGTTTCTTGTGTTCGTTAACTTTTACCAAAGTGGGGTCAAAATTCTCTTTGGTACCACAACGGTACATACATCTTTCATTATCGTTCATCTTTCTGACAAAATTTTGATCACGTATAAGTACGCGAATCTGTGGTTCATCAAACACAACTGCTTTAATCTTATCGACTGACAAAGCAGGAAGAACCGAGACTATGTGTTGGAAGCATTCACTGTCAGTATTTAATAATCTACGGTCCGGGTCCTGCTGGACCCCATCCCAGGTAAATAGGTTTTTTGTCCTTGAACCCTAGTGAGCAGTATGTTGTGAGTCATCGTCCCTGTCACCTAGTTGTTAGTCTCCAAGGTCTTCCTCATCCCTGTTTTTTTTATATCTCAACCCTTACTCCGGCCTGCCTTTTCCGAAGATAAATTTATGTTAGGCGTCCTTATCGCGCCCGACCCTTCTTTTTCTTTTGCCCCATTAGATTATGACCCCCTCCAACTTAGGGTTGGTCCGGGTTGTTTTTTGGTGTTCTCGGACACCGGAAAACAATCGGCCTCTATATTGTAGGAGGAGGGATGGGAAGTCAACCAAACGGGGAATTTTTTTTCCTTGTTTTTATTCGATTTTGCATTCTCTTTCAGGTTTTTTTTTCTCCCATCCCCATCTCATAAACATTTTTGTATATAAAATCATTTTTGGAAATAAAATCATACATTCCATTCGGGGTTTTAAGTAGGTCTTCTCACAGAGAAAGTGTTGTATTTTGGTGGTTGCATCGTGCTTGGTGAAGAATGAGTGATTATATATTGTACTGTTGAATGGGTCGACGAATGTGTCTAGGTAGGGACCCTTAGATTATAATAGCAATAGCATAATCGCTCCCTTCCCCTCCCCCACAAAATTCTTGAGGCTTTATGCCTTCCTTGTATGTACATTTAAGGAAATA
Source organism: Sepioteuthis lessoniana (assembly GCA_963585895.1). Lineage (NCBI taxonomy): Eukaryota > Metazoa > Mollusca > Cephalopoda > Myopsida > Loliginidae > Sepioteuthis > Sepioteuthis lessoniana. Next base: position 140,614 of record CAUZXS010001653.1, on the reverse strand, counting down.
AACGGTATTTAATAATCTAATACACTGTTTCATCGAGACCAGCTTGATGCACAAAGGAGGAAATAAGATCTTTTCTCGACTGACAATTGGATCATCGACAATATTTGGCATATCAACTTCCAGATTCTCACGTAAGAGCCACTTTTTCTGGTTCCAATGCTCGATTGTGCCACATGCAAATAAAACAGGGATACTTTGTAAATCCTCTTTGTTGACCAAGGAGGAAGTTCAACATTTTGAGGTCCACGCAAATTATCTAGTTGTGCTCGTGGTATTTTAGTAGGTCAATCACAGTTTTAATGTCATAATGTTCCTCTCGTAAACAGAATGACCTACGGGAACAGCTGCCTAGAAAATTCATTATGTAGTAGAACACAATTCAGGCTGTGTTTAGAAGTATTTAGGAATAATTTTCAATCATTTAGATTTTACAATGGGATTCCTAATTCATGGAGAAGACTAAAGATATTATGACTATAAACAAACTTATTCTACTCTTTAAAAATTTCCTCAAAAATCTATTCCCGATTTCGGAAAAATGAAACTTTTGTGGCTTTGTTCAGTTGAGCCTTTCTTGCAACCTAGAAGCTAAAATTTCTTCTGCATGTGTTATATAATTGCAGAAGGATTTTTTTTTATATTATCATTTTTCGTTAGTTATATCTTATCATTCAGGTTAGTTAGGTGCACACATTGAATGCAGGTATTCACGCTCGCGCGGGGAGGATGTGACAATCACAGATGTCATAATAAAAACCCCTGATAGGAAATAGGACTGGGGATGTGAATGACGTTATGTCCGGAAGCGATGGGCTTGGATTCTTGGGTATTTTGAAAAAAGCAGTTAGTTGAGATTTGAGACTGGACGAAGCGAGTTGGGATTCGAATCTGGGCGAGGCCAGTCCAGTTGTTTACTGCGGGATGTGCGCACGTTTGTTGGGTCAGAGAGTTGAGAGCTGACGCTGGACGAACAGTCAGCATAGTAAAAAATTGTGTCTATTTCCTCGTGTCGAAAGCCTAAAAGTCAAGAAGGTAATAAAAGTTTTGTACCTGAACCAAGAGAGTCGTCAGTGTTTCGGGATTCCTATGCATGTGAAAGTTTTTACATATCCGTATATTTCATGTATCGTTATTTTGGAATATATTACACATGGTCATTCAGCTCTGGCTGGCTAAACTGATTAGTTGATGACTATGATGTAGCAGAAGAAGCATCGTCAAAATCTGTCAGTATTTCTTGGGTTAAATCGTTAGTCGCTTGCATTTCCTCGATACTCTCTTCTTCAGATGGAGACAACTCAATAAACACTGGAATAGGTTGCTCATCAGAGTACTGAGTAGGTCAAACTGTTCGTGGGACACTAAGATAAATGATTTTACGTCTGTTTGTCTTGCCAACAGCTTTACTATTGACCTGACAAAAATAGCAGTCAGTTGTGTAGTCCTTCGGTTCCCGCCAGGTTATGGGAATTCTGAAAGGTAGGCCCTTACGCTTTCCTTTTATCCAGTCACGCAGCATTTCTTCGAAGTTATGCCACATGGTATATGGGGCCCATTTCTAGTCTTGGTTACCAAGAGTAAGTCCGAAGTATACTTTATAGGTTCGCTTTACAAACGATGTTATATGGCACCTCTGACGACTAAGCGTGAGTATCAACAAATATATAAGAAAGCGCCAGGCTTGTTCACACATTGATGTCTCCTTGTAGCCATGATCAAATTAGACAGAAAAATCAAACAAAATTAGATATCTCTATTGATATCATAAACGCGTAAGTAATTTATTTAGCCACAAAAGTATCGAATTGCATGAAAACTAGAGCATACAGAACAAAATCCTTCTAAGATTTGAAATCAACAAATCAAAAATAGTAAAAAAAAAATAGTAAAGAAAATTCATGCAACTGAGATTTTCAAAAAAATGTATTGTCCTGCGTAATATGTGTGTGTTTATGTGTTTAAGTGTATTTGTGAGTGTGCTTGTAAGTTTGTATGTGTGTGTGTGTGTATGTTATGACACAACGAAGATTTCTACAAGCGTTTGAAATTTATTAATGAAAAAAGAAAAATCGTTCTTTTTTTTTGTTTTTTTGTTTTTTTTTTGCTTTATTTCTTAGTTTTGCTTTTTATTCATTTTTTGTTTTATTTTTCTGCTTTTTTTTTTTTTGAAAGACAGAAGAAGTAATTTTGTTAGAATAAAGAACATTAAAACGAAGAATTTCCTGGCTTCAATCCCAGATCGAGTCATACCAAAAGCTCAAAAAATGGTACTTGATAATTCTTTGCTTAACACTCAGTATTATAAGGCATTAATCAAGGGTAAAGTGGAGCAATCTAGGGAAAGGAGCATATACTATATATACATATATATATATATATATATATATATATATATATATATATAAAGAGGATTTGGCATTAAATAACCCACACGGTTTTCTATGTCATTAAACAAAAAAATCAAGATTTTAGATGAGGTTCCTAATGAGTAGAAGGTTTGCCAATGGTCCGGAAGACCAGTGTTCAATCCCAGGTCAAGACATACCTATGACTCAAAAAATGGTACTTGATACCGCCTTGCTTAACACTCTTTATTATAAGGTTAGGATCAAGGGTACAATGGGTCAATTTGGAGAAATGAGTAGCGCCCTCCCCTACACCTCGGTGTAGAAGCTGTTGAAAAGAGAGCCTTCGGGTGGCCCTCGACTTCTATCAAAAAACGAAGAATTTCTGCTCTGTTGGCTGGGGCTTTAAAATACGCTGACAGCACCTCTGTAGGGGGATAAGACCTCCCTCGCAACGACGCCCCCTATTGGCTATGTAATGCTTGACGACGGGATTGTGGTGTCTGTGCAGTTCATGAGCTGGCAACTGAAGAAATTACGTGACCTGCAACACTCCACTTTCACCCTTACCGTACTATACCTTTTCCAGTTCAAAATGGGAGTAGTTCAGTTCAAAATGGGAATAGTTCAGTTCAAAATGGAAAAATTATTATAAGCATAAATATAAAAAATATTTTATAAATTATTTTAGCAATAAATTTGTTAACATTTTATAATATAAAAAAAATTCTTCAAGTCATTTATTAGAACACAACATCTTCTAATGCTACAGCTGCAGGAATTTTAAATTGAATTCCAGCTATGAAACGATTGCATACTTCTGGTGTAACCCTTCCTAATTCTTCCTCAATTAATGAAGTCAAAGCTCTTGCCCTTTCTTCAGTAATTGACAAGCCATCTCTTCTCTCCATTGCAAGAATAGTCACAATTTTAGCAGCCAATTCCTGCTTGACGTAAGCTTTGATTAAAGACCATACTTGTTCAATCGGATTAAACATTGGTCTGTATGGTCCCAACCTAAGCACTTCACATCCTAGAAATTCTTCTTCACTAAAACCTTCTTCAATGTTTGAGTGACATGGGGCATTGTTAACAACCATCACAACTGGACCCCCATATTGTCTCTTTGCAGCTTTTTTATATTTATACTTATAATAATTTTTCCATTTTGAACTGAACTATTCCCATTTTGAAATGAACTATTCTCATTTTGAACTGAACTATTCCCATTTTGAAATGAACTATTCTCATTTTGAAATGAAGTATTCCCATTTTGAAATGAACTATTCTCATTTTGAAATGAACTATTCCCATTTTGAAATGAACTATTCTCATTTTGAAATGAACTATTCTCATTTTGAACTGAACTAGTCTCATTTTGAAATGAACTATTCCCATTTTGAAATGAACTATTCCCATTTTGAAATGAACTAGTCTCATTTTGAAATGAACTATTCCCATTTTGAAATGAACTATTCTCATTTTGAAATGAACTATTCTCATTTTGAACTGAACTATTCTCATTTTGAAATGAACTATTCTCATTTTGAAATGAACTATTCTCATTTTGAACTGAACTAGTCTCATTTTGAAATGAACTATTCCCATTTTGAAATGAACTATTCCCATTTTGAAATGAACTATTCTCATTTTGAACTGAACTATTCCCATTTTGAACTGGAAAAGGTATAGACAGGAGATTGGAAAAGCCCAATCCGATCAATCAGCTGGTCAAGTCAAGACTTATAATCTGTATTTTACTCCCGACTATATTCTTCAATGGCAGTGACTGAGGGTTAATTACGCTCAGATAGCAATACTCGAAAAAATTTAACAGTGGTCAAATAAATGAGCTCTTACTCGTTTAAAACAAATTTACCATATATATATATATATATATATGGGGGGATTTGGCATTAAATAACCCACACGGTTTTACTTGGACGCTAACTAAACGGCTGAAGAAGAAACTAGACAGCAATTACACAAGAATGTTGAGAGCAATATTGAACAAGTCCTGGCGATAACACCCCACAAGACACCAACTATACGGCCACCTGCCTCCCATCACGAAAACTATACAAGTTAGACGAACCAGACACGCAGGACACTGCTGGAGAAGCAAGGACGAACTCATCAGTGATGTACTCCTATGGACCCCGCCTATGGCCTAGCAAAAGCAGGACGACCAGCTCGAACGTACATACAGCAGCTATGTGAGGATACGGGATGTAACTTTGAAGACCTGCCAAAAGTGATGAATGATAGGGAGAAGTGGCGAGAGAGGGTCAGGAATATCTGTGCTGGTAGCACGACATGATGATGATGATGATGATGTTTTATATGTAATTCAACAGAATAATCAAGATTTTAGATGAGGTTCCTAATGAGTAGAATGTTCGCCAATGGTCCGATCCTAGGACAAGTCATGCCTAAGACACAAAAAATGGTACTTGATGCCGCTTTGCTTAAAACTCAGCATTATAAGGTACGGATCAAGGGTAAAGTGGAGGAATCAAGGGAATGGAGTAGCGCCCTCCCCTACACCTCGGTGTAGTAGCTATTGAAAAGGGAACCTTTAGGTCGCCCTTAACTGCGGTCGCCAACTTTACAACTCTTCACAATGAGTTTACAAATTCAAGCAAAGGTCACTGGAGCAACTAAATTGATGAATTTAGCAAAACTCTCAAAATTTGTAGTTGATACCTTGGGTTGAAGACGTAACGCGCACTTGCTTAATTTAAATCAGGGAAGTGAGACCAATGGAGAAGACAATACTCCAAAACTATCGCCAGAAGATCTGCCGCTAGAAGCAGACCTTGTCACTGGAAAAGATCTCGCACGAAGAAGTAACGAAGATTCTGGCCTTCAAAGTTCTACAGACAGCACGAAGACCACCAACAATTACAATGTTGCAATAAAAGATTATATTCTCATAGAAAACAAAGGTTTTTCTCGCTTGTAGATTTCAAATATCCTCGGCAACTTATTACAACTAGACCTTCCGACTCATCACGAGAAGTTCCGACGAAGTTGCGCAAATTCCCGTTCTGTCTTGTTTGGTTTGGTTTTATGTCATATCAACTTTTGTAGGTTATTCAAAGCCAAATCCATTTTTATGCAACTAAATAGTTCTATTTCAAGCAATTCAGTTTAGCACAATTACACAGTTTAAATGTCAAAATTATTTCTATTTCAAGCTATTAAGTTTAATCAACAATGTTAAATGGTTCAAAGTATTGCTACGTATCACTAACAATTCAATTAAACATTTATTTATTTACACACAGTTTAAAGTAAAACATTTCTATTTCAACGATTTAGTTTTGCATAAGTACGCTATTTAAATGTCAAAACAGTTCTATTTCAAACAATTCAGTTTAACATAATTACACAGTTTAGTTCTATTATTATTTAGTTCCATACATAGGACCCTATCAGGATCTACCACGATGAGTCAGAGTAGACCTGGGAGCGATGGCAATAAAGAAGTACTCTGCACACACTTTTCAGCTTTGTGTAGGTCTCCCCTGCAGAGAAAATAAGACAGAAATCTAAATTAGTTTTTTTTTTTTTTTTTTCTAATTTTATAACTTTTGACAGTGTGTTGCCACAACAAAAATGTTCAGCTATGGCTCTTCTTTGTAGGTGAGAATTAGACTTTTGGAACAAGGCTCATACATTAACTGGTCACCAAGAAAAATAGGAATATGTGAGACAGTCACTCTTTTACAGCGAGGGGGAAAGTAAGTCATAGTCGAAGGTGAGAGACAGATATCGCTTTAAAAAAATCTGAGACTTGAAATATAATTTTAAATCTTCCAAGGGATGACACTAATAATTACTGAAAGACTGTTTGAAATCAGGCGAGAAATGGCAGAGTCTTTGGTGTAGGGACGGACGGACGGACAGTTGGAGAATTATAATAAGCACTCTAATGTAACACTCACGTAATCTAATCCATTAACGCCATAATGGATGTGTTGAAAATCAAATGGTCTTCCTAAAATCTGTTTTTGTTTGTTTTGTCTTGTCTTGTATTTTGTTTTTTTGTTTTGTTTTCTTTTACTTGTTTTTTCTTTGGTTTGCTTGTTTTCTTTTTTAGTAAGGTGATTCTATTAGAAATATCTTTACAATGTTAATGTGTTTTTCTGTTTATGAGTCTTTTTTTTTTAATTTTCTATACATTAACTTTAACAGACTCTTCATCGGATTTATAGTGGTTCGCTGTTTCTCTATATTAAGAAAAAATATTTAACAAGGAATTAGCGTAATGTATCCTCTCTCTCTCTCTCTCTTTCTCTCTCTCTCTCTCTCCTCTACTTTGTTTTTCTCTTCATTTCTGTCTCACAATTTCTATTTCTCTTTCTTGGTTTCCTTTTTCTCAATCCTTTTTTTTTTCTTTCCTCTACTCTTTTCTTTTACTCTCTCTTAATCTCTCTCTCTCTCTCTCTCACTCTCTCTCTCTCTCTCAATTTGTTTTTTCTTTCTTTCGTTTTTCTTTCTTTCTTTCTTTCTTTCGTCTTTTTTTTTTTTTCGTTTATCTTTTCTTTCTTTCTTTGTCTCTTTCTTTTGATTTCGCTTTATTCTATTTTCTGTTTTTCTTTCTTTTTGTTTCGTTTGTTTCTTTTTTCTTCGTTGTCTCTTTCTCGATTCTCTTTTCTCTCTATCTGCAACTTTTTTACTTTCTCTCTCTCTCTCTCTCTCTCTTAAACACACACACACACACTCTCACTCTCTCTCCCTTTATTTCTTTTCGTTTCTTTCTTTTCGTTTCTTTATTTCCTTCTGTTTTTCATTACTTTTCTTTCTTTCTTTCTTTCTTTTTCCTTTCTTTCTTTCTTTCTTTCTCCATTTTCTCTTATCTTTAACATTTTTCTGGTATGTCTCTTTTTCCTGAATTCTTGGATTTTTTTTGCTTTCTCTTAGTTTTTTCTTGTTTTCTTGCTTTCTTTCGTTTTCTTTTCTTTTTCTTTTTGCTTTCTTTCTTTCCCTTTTCTGTCATTTCATATTTTCTTTCTGGGTTTTCATTCTCTCTCTCTCTCTCTCTTACACACACACACACACACACACGCATACGTACACATACACATTTTCTATCTATCTATCTATCTATCTGTATAAATTATTTTCGTCTTTCTTTTTCTTTCATCCTGTCTTTCATCCTGTCTTTCTTTCTTTCTTTCTTTCTTTCTTTTTCTTGCCTTTATTATGTCTCTTGTCTCTTTTACCTCCTCATTGTTTTTTTTTGTTGTTGTTGGTTGTTGTGTTTTATTATTTGCTACTTTTTTTTCCTGTCTTTTCTCTTCTACTCTTTGTTTAACTCTCTTTGGTTCTTTTATTTTCTTTCTATATTCCTTTCTTTGACATCTTATTGCTTCAAATACTGGAAAGGCCACAAACAGTCAAAGTTCTTCGTTGCAACACGGTAAAGAGATTAGTTTTGTTTATATGTTTATTGTATAATTTATGAAACGCGTCATGTTTTCCGTGAAATTCTGAGCGGTATTTACAGAATTTCGTTTAATCTTATACAGCACGGTGACAAAATGGACAGAAAGGGTGACAGGAAAATTCTATTACAACAAGGGATAAGGGTCTAACTGCCAATCAGCATTTGAAATATTAGCTTTTACCTCGGAGACCTATCGTAAATATACGTAACTAAGAAGTCACCTGATTCTTTGACACTCAGGTTACCGAATCATAAATAACCAGAAAAAAACTTACACCACCTATTTTATCTATTATAGTCTTCACATCTATCTATCTATCTATCTATCTATCTATCCAGCTAGCTTGCTACCTAGTTCTCTTAATCTGTTCATATTTATCTCAATTTGTACATATTTACCTATCTAACTATTTCAATTATATATATATATATATATATGGTATCATTTTTATACAACTGGTGCATATATATATATATATATATATATATATATATATATATATATACTGTAAGATAGATAGATATATGAACAAATTGATGCTGGGCATTATTGTAGAAGTAAGGTCGAACTTAAAAGAGAAGCTCTCCTGTAGCCACTCACGCATGATCAAACCAATGTTGGCAGGCAAATATATATATATATATATATAGAGAGAGAGAGAGAGAGAGAGAGAGAGTTAAATATTATTGTCAGTATAAATTTATTTCGGCTTAGAATATCATCATACTCTTCGTCTCATCATATGACTTCATCTCATTTGATCCATCTCATCTGTTCTACCCCTCTCTCACTCTCATTCTCTCTCTCTCTCTCTCTCTCTCTCTCTCTCTCTCTCTCTCTCTCTCTCTCTCTCTCTCTCTCTCTCTCTAGATATATATATATATATATATATATTTGCCTGCCAACATTGGTTTGATCATGCGTGAGTGGCTACAGGAGAACCTTTCTTTTAAGTTCGACTTTACTTCTACAGCATCAATTTTTTCATCTATCTATCTTACAGTATATATATATATATATATGCACCCGTTGTATAAAAAAATGATACAATCTCTGTTTTTGTTTCTTTGTTTTTTTTTTTATTTCTTATTTGTTTGTTTGTTTGTTTTAACAACAGACTGAACACACGTTATGTCGATATTTATTTTGTCTATTTTTGTCATAAGTTTATATTCCGACTGCAGTTAATAACGCACGAGATCTTTATAGATAGAGAATAGTCTGCCATTATAGCTTGTTTACCATCACTTTTCAGCAGTGCCCATTTGATATTCAACTCACTTCAATATTCATAATATCCAAGAATACACAGCCAACCATTGCTTCATCAAAACAAACACTCTCTCATGTCTTCACACTATTCAGTGTGAATTCATTTAGAATACTATAAGCGTAGACCTAAGACATGGCATAGTGGCTAATATGCTGGACAGAGAGACCTCGAAGTCAACGTGTTCGAACTTCCCTCTCACTATAACATTCACTTTCAGATTAATACTTTTTCCCACCCTCAATTATAGGTTAATAAGTATCGCTATTGTTCTTCTTCAAGGATGACTTTGGCATTAGATCTCGGAGGTTTATATCCCTTTAAACAAAGAAACCAAATCTGAAAAATTTCCAGAAAACTCAATAGATTACGAATATTTCTTTCGGATTAATACTCTTACCCACCCCCAATTATAGGTTAAATAGTATCGCTACTGTTCTTCTTCAAGGATGACTTTGGCATTAGATAACTATCGGAAGTTTATATCCCTTTAAACAAAGAAACCAAATCTGAAAAATTTCCAGAAAACGCAATAGATTACGAATATTTCTTTCGGATTAATATTCTTACTCACCCCCAATTATAGGTTAAATAGTATCGCTACTGTTCATCTACAAGGATGACTTTGGCATTAGATCTCGGAGGTTTATATGTCTTTAAACAAAGAAACCAAATCTGAAAAATTTCCATAAAACGCAATAGATTATGAATATTTCTTGCTTTTTAAATACAAATTTGGTTTGGTTCGGTTTTAAGGCATATCAAACATTGTAGGTTATTTAATGCCGAATCCATTTTTATACATATAAACATCTTTTTTCACGCAATTCAGTTTAACATAAGAACTCAGTTTAGTTCTATTTGACCCATAGATAGGACCCTATTAGGTGCTACCACTCCGAGACAAAGTGGACCTGGGAGTAATGGCAATGATGGTATACTCCGCATTCCCCAAAGCTCCAGCATTACTGGAACTTCACTATCAGATTGTTCAGTTTTATATCCAGGACACTCGTTGGAAGGTCTTACCCCTCTGCAGAGAAGCAGTTGGTGTATTCTGCAGCCCCAAGATACGTTTTGAACACATCTCATATTTCTTTGTTCCCAATAATTTACAGTCTGCTATTCAAGCCCAGGAAAGAAATAATAAGGCAGACACTTGTGAACATTACTATCACAGGTTTCCCTATTACTTCTTTCGCCAACCTATCTACAGATGATTTTTAATTGTTCATAACTCACTTTTCCACAAAACAAGCATTTAAAAATATATCAGTCGGTATATCTCGATGAAGAAAATCAGAAGAAAAAATTCTCTCTATCACCACCTCATTCAAAGGAACAAAGAATATTTGACTGAAAAAAAAAAAAAAAAAAACTGGCTCCTGGTGACACATTTGTAGGTTTGTTGGAATCTGATTGCCAATTGAAAATAACTATTCTTATTTGATCTGAATACTTAATGCCATACATGTATCTAACGACCCCTCGCCGCATTTGCTGCATGCGATAAAAGGACAATTTTTAGCGAAGTTTAACTGGTTTAGATTCAGAGTTTTCTTGCTCCTACAACGGTCACCATACAAAGGTTAAAGAAGTCTGCCCTACTATTTACCCATTGATTGAAGGAAAATAGTTGCATGCACACCCTTTCTAAAGACTACTAGTACAATGTTAAATGCAAGCATCTTCGCCCATGAATTGAACTCGGGTCCCCTTGTTCATTTTCAACAACGATAACCATTAGACGACGAGCTCCCACCTACTTAAAGCTATATAATTATAGATTATTTATTTTAAGAATAGATACTTGAAACTGTAATTGTTTTCAAATGATTATTATTAGTTCAATGGTTGACCAAAATACTTTCATGAAATGTGACCTTGATAAAAAAAAAAGATTGACGAAAATGATAGATAGATAGATAGATAGATAGATAGATAGATAGATAGATAGATAGATGTATGAATCTGTGTGTGTCTAGGAGAAAGAGAGAGAGAGAGTAGAAGAAAGGGTGAAAATTCAGAAAGAAAGAAAAAGAAATGGTAGAAAGAAAGAAAGAAAGAAAGAAAGAAAGAAAGAAAGAAAGAAGCAAACAAACAAACAAACAAAGAGCAAAGAGTAGAGGTAAAAGAGACATATCAGAAAGAAAGAAAGAAAGTAATGAAAAACAGAAAAAAATAAAGAAAAGAAAGCAAATAAAGAAAAAGACAGAGTAAAATAAAGAATTGCAGAAAGAGAGAAATGAGGCTCATTCCTTCTAGATAAATCTCCATGTGGCCAACTCTTCTTATTTCAGTGCTTCGATATTATTTATAAAGAAGTCATCAACAACAGATATGACGTCATCATATGAACTTTTCAGCCAATGGACTTTTTAGCCCTCGGGACTATGCAAACAAATGTCTATTATAAGTTTAGTTTGATTTGATTGTTTTATATCACATCGACCCTCTGTTTGAATATTTTTCGTATTTATGATGCAAAAAAAAACAGATCTAGGTTTATTTTATGCTTTGAGGTAAGGGAATTGCGTAGATCATATGTTTATATTTACATTTTGTGTAGACGTTTCTTAAAAGGTTGTTTTTTTACTCGGGGTAATACATATGATTCAAAGTACCTTCAAGTAATTGTATTGTTTCAATTAATCATAATAGCCAAGCTCAGTCGGCTGTGGCTGTAGAATACCCTGACTTCATATTAGCATATTTAGCATATTTACCCAACCCCTCCGCTCGGGCAGGATATGACACAAGGTCAGTTTTTTTAAGCGGAGTTTAACAGGTTTGAATTCAGAGTTTTCCTTCTCCTAGACTAGTTGCCCCACCAAGGCTGAAGAACCTAGTCTCCCCTACTATTTACCCATAGCTGGAGGGAGAATAATTGGATTTATACCTTTCCCAAGGGTATTAGTGATATGTGAAATGCAATCAGTCTCGTCCAGGATTTGAACTCGTGTCGCCGTGTCCATTCCCTACGACGATAACAATAACACCACGGGCACCTCCTCATATTAGCAGAGAGATAAGACTCCGCCAACAAGTTCCTCGGCATGACATAAAATTATCAGATAGTGAGGCTGCAGTTCTGGAGCTTTGGGAAATGTGGAGTACCTTTTCATTCCCACTACTCCCAGGTCCTCTCTGACTCGGAGTGGTAGTACCTGATAGGGTGCCCGTGGTGCAATGGTTATCGTCGTAGGAAATGGACAGTCTGCTAGAGTGAGCATATTCTAAACCAGACAAACAGGGTGTATGTCTCATCAAAGCCAATGAACGACATCGTCTTAAAAAATAGCATGTTCACCGCGCTAAAATAATCATCATTTTACTGCTTTTGTATTGTAGTGGCTACCTTCCATTACCATTTAACCTGGTGCCCGGCTGGGTGACCAACAACAGAGGATCAATGACGAAAACTAGCGGTTGTAAAAAGAGTCTGTCACTTAGCTACCGGCAGAATGAGAAGTAACAACTAAAATTTCGGAGCGTACGAAAACACCCACCTCTACTGGGGGTGTGCTATAATTTATCGAATAATTAATCTTTCCTTCATAGATGCGAAAATTTCACTTCAAGTTTTTTTGTTTTTTTTTTTTTTGTTTTTTTATGAGAACGGTCTAGATAGAAGCTGTAACATCAGCAATAAAGTGAGTGGGATTTTTTCTGTGACCACGTGTCTGACTTTTTCCTCTTTTTTTTTTTCATGATGTGAACATGTCGTCATCTCTCCGTCACGAATTTCTTTGATTTAATTATGGAGTTATGTTTTACATTTGGGACGTCTCCTCCACATTTTCCACGACTTTCTTTGATTTTTCTTTGTCTGCTGGTCTGCAACTTACCTCCTGAGCTGCTACTTACCCCCCTTATCAAATCCACAAGCCCACATATAAACACAATTCGACGCTGATTTTGTTTTACCACGCTTTTTTGTTGTTATAGTGTTCGGCGCAGCTTGAAGATATTTACATTTTAAAATTTCGATTATGACTGTTGTTTATGTCTATCAGACAGCCTTGGTACATGCTTTCAGCTCAACCCACGTTCACAAAAAGCTCTGCTATTCGGCTCGTTACATAACAAGACTAAACAGTCAACAAAGTCATAATTAGTAAAAAAAAAAAAAGAAATGCTGACTGATCGATTAAATTTGGGAGATTTTATTTCGAAGCGTAAAGTGCCACCCAGTGTTGCCCGGTTACATATAACAGTATAATGTAAAATATATTATATCATACATACCTGAGGTCCGTAGAATAAACCGATTACTTCCCTGCGAAGAGAAAAGACCCTATTACAATAAGTGTCCTGGATATGACATTAAACCATCTGATGGTGAAGCTCCAGCACTGGAGCTTAGGGGAATATCGAGTACCTATGCATTGCCATTGCTCCCAGGTCCATTCTGGTCCGGAGGGGGAGGTACCTTATAGGGTCCTATCTATGTGTCAAATAAAACTGACCATTTCAACTATTTGCAAACAAGGGATATGTTTTAATTCGGAGTGTTCGAAATAGAACTATTTGACCATTTCAAGTCAGTTGAAAAAAAGGGACATGTGTTAAATCGAAGTGTTCGAAATAGAACTGTTTGACCATTTCAAGTCTGTTGAAAAAAAGGGACATGTGTTAAATCGAAGTGTTCGAAATTGAACTATTTGACCATTTCAAGTCTGTTGAAAAAAAGGGACATGTGTTAAATCGAAGTGTTCGAAATTGAACTGTTTGACCATTTCAAGTCTGTTTGAAAAAAAGGGACATGTGTTAAATCGAAGTGTTCGAAATTGAACTGTTTGACCCTTTCAAGTCTGTTTGAAAAAAAGGGATATGTGTTAAATCGAAGTGTTCGAAATAGAACTGTTTGACCATTTCAAGTCTGTTGAAAAAAAGGGACATGTGTTAAATCGAAGTGTTCGAAATAGAACTGTTTGACCATTTCAAGTCTGTTGAAAAAAAGGGACATGTGTTAAATCGAAGTGTTCGAAATAGAACTGTTTGACCATTTCAAGTCTGTTGAAAAAAAGGGACATGTGTTAAATCGAAGTGTTCGAAATTGAACTGTTTGACCATTTCAAGTCTGTTTGAAAAAAAGGGACATGTGTTAAATCGAAGTGTTCGAAATAGAACTGTTTGACCATTTCAAGTCTGTTGAAAAAAAGGGACATGTGTTAAATCGAAGTGTTCGAAATTGAACTGTTTGACCATTTCAAGTCTGTTTGAAAAAAAGGGACATGTGTTAAATCGAAGTGTTCGAAATAGAACTGTTTGGCCCTTTCAAGTCTGTTTGAAAAAAAGGGACATGTGTTAAATCGAAGTGTTCGAAATTGAACTGTTTGACCATTTCAAGTCTGTTGAAAAAAAGGGACATGTGTTAAATCGAAGTGTTCGAAATTGAACTGTTTGACCCTTTCAAGTCTGTTTGAAAAAAAGGGACATGTGTTAAATCGAAGTGTTCGAAATTGAACTGTTTGACCATTTCAAGTCTGTTTGAAAAAAAGGGACATGTGTTAAATCGAAGTGTTCGAAATTGAACTGTTTGACCCTTTCAAGTCTGTTGAAAAAAAGGGACATGTGTTAAATCGAAGTGTTCGAAATAGAACTGTTTGACCATTTAAACTGAGTGCAAACAAATGACTGATGCTTAATTGAATTGTTAGTATTATACAACGATGCTTGCAACGATTTAATTGTGAGCAAACAACACTATTGATGTTAGATAGCAATATTTCAAAGCATTTAAGTGAGTGCAAGCAAAATAATTATACTAAATAAAACTATTCACATAAGAATACTTGAAACCATTTAACCGTGTGCAAACAATAATTCTACTTGTGTGCAAACAAATTAGCTCTAACTTATTTTAAAATAGGATTACCTACAAACGATTTACTTAGAAACCATGTATATAACCATTTAACAGTGTGCAAACAAATGAGCTCTATCTTGTTTAAAGATGTTATCTACAAACTATGCGTTTACAAATCTTATATCTGTATAAAGAACAGTTGGCATTAAATTACCTACAAGGGTTGATATGCCATAAAACTAACCATTCATAGATATCTTCTAAATGAATTAATTTATCAAAATACGCATAGATAGAGCAGGAACTGAAATTGAAATATTGGAAATCTGATCGACTTGATAAAATAAAACGGGAATTCTTTCAAACTTTAGCCGTGTAAGTATTACTGTATGGTTGCACTACATGGACTTGAGAATAAATCCTGGAAGCGTCACCCTACAAAATAGCAAGTTTCCCCCCATCTCAAAAACCATCCAGTTAAGACATACTGTAGAAGTAAGGACGAAGTCATAAGCGACGTCCTCTAATGGACTCCTACACGTGGACACACTAGTGTTGGCCAACCAGCAAAGACATACATTCACCATCTCTGTGCGAACACTGGATGCCGTCTAGACGACTTACCAAGAGTGATGACCGATAGGGGCGAATGATGAGAGAGACAGAGGAAATCAAAAGAATCCGTGCTTTCGACATGTCTAGATAATGATGATTCATTTTATTTGTTAATTTTTATTTAGAAGTGGATCTTAGTAAATTCTATATTGAATAGAATTTTGTCTCGGTAAATATTGTTCTTTTATTTATTTTTTATAGTTCATAAATGAATTAATTAATATAAATAATTCAATTAATTTTTTAATTGTTAATACTTTAACTAATTGTTTGTGTTTTATTTTCTTAATAATTGTATAATTATCCCTTGCATGTATTTTCTAAATAATTGAATGATTTTTTCTTAAGTAGTAACATTAATGTTTCTTTATGATAATTGTATTTCATAAGTAATTATTTCAATTGTTGATTGATTTCGTTTTCGAATTTTTTCATTAATTAATGTAAATATTCTTTAGACATTTTTATTTTGAGAAAAGGATTAAATATGTATGTGTGTGTTAAAAAAGACATGGCCTATATAAGGAAATAATGCAAATAACTCTAAGAAAACATTGAAAAAATAAAATGTACTCACATTTAAGACCGTTGGAAAAGATACATCTTACGTTTCAGCTTCTTTGTTTTAATAGCATATCAAACATCGTAGGTTATTTTATAGCAAAGCCATCCTTGAAGAAAAAAAGCTGAAGGAATGGGGGAGGGTCATAACTTTCCCTTAGGTATGAGTTCGAAACAGGAATTCGAGCTTGCTTATTTCGAGGCCAAAGTGCAGAATTTTTGCTTTTACGCCACGAAGGCTCTTTCCGCGTTGGAACAGACGAACTTAAAAATGAATGTTTTTCGTTTTTTCTGTTTTTTGGGGGGGGGTGTGGATACGATGTTTCGAGGAAACTTCATTTCGTCCGGTGATAATAAAAATGAAATTGATGTAATGTCATCAACAAGAAATAAAATCACATAGCACTAATACCATTGGGAAAGGTATGAATCCAATTATTCTCCCTCCAGCTATGGGTAAATAGTTGGGCAGACTGGGTTGTTCAGCCTTGGTGAGGCAACTAGTCTTGGAGAAGGAAAACTCTGAATTCAAACCTGTTAAACTCCGCTTAAAAATTGACCTTGTGTCATATCCTGCTCGAGCGGAGGGATTGGGTAAATAGGATCAACAAGAAATAAAATCCGAGTTGAGTTGTTGAAATTACAGTAAAAAAAAATGTAGCATCTAAATTGTTTGGTTTGCTTTCTTTGTTTAACGGCATATCAACCTTTGTGGGTTATTTAATGTCAAAGCCATTCTTCTAGAAGAACAGTAGTGGTACTATTTAACTCATAGCTGGGAAGATAAGGGGGTTCATACCTTTCCCAAGGGTGTTTGTCCGAAAGTGAACACAATATCGCGATTGGAGTTCGAACTCGCTTACTACGATTCATCTAAGTTGTTCATACGTATCTATTTCTATCTGATTTATATTTCAAATGCATCTCGCTAAGACGTAAATAAATTATATTTTCTTTCATCATTTTCTTTGAGTTTTCGACGTCATTTCCTTATATAGACGATATCCTTTTAAAGAAATTCATATAAAAAGAATACGTAGAACCCACTATATATATATATATATATATATATATATATATATATATATATATATATATATATATATATATATATATGCCTCAGAAAAATGTATACATACTTTGACTTATAATTTAAAAAATATTTATTCAGATATATTCAAGTTTGATAATCCAAGTTAAAGAAGACAAGTACAGAAATTTCTGAAGTAACCCAGGTGTTTGAACTGATGATTATTCTTTATCCCGGTACTGCTGATAATGAGAACAGACAGAATTGCAAACATTACTGAGTTATCGCAGGTGTTCAAACTGATCACCATTCTGCTTAAGGCAGTGCAGATGGAATCGCAAATATCTTATATCGTTTCAATTGGTATTTAGATGCATTCTATTTCATTTGCTGCTTTAAACTCATTGACTGTTGCAGGTTTCGTGCTATAAAGTTAAACAACTCAATTAAATGCAACAATTACAATCACAGGGCACCACAGAAGCCATTTGTTACAATGGAACATTATATAAACTTGCCTGGATTAATCAATGTTGCATGGAAATGAATCATTTTCTTCATTTTTTTAAAATACAATCACTGATCAAAGTGTATATACATTTTTGGGACACCCTATACACACACAAAGGTTGTTTAAAAAGTTCAAAGCCTCAGCAAATAAGAAGACTTATAGCTGAATATTTTTGTAGTGGCAACACACTAACTCTTCTCGTGAAATTATAAATACTAATTCAGATTCATGTCTTAATTTCTGGGGTAGGTAAGGCCCATACAAATGTGTGAGGTGTGTGACAAATCTAAAAATTGCAAAACAGAGGCTCGAGCCTAAAATGTGAGAAAAAGAAAGGTTCGATATCCAAGGAAATTCAGAAGACATGCCACAGGAATCCCCCCCTTGAAGACTTGAGGACTATGGAATTTAAGAGAGGCAGGGACCCTTTGTCAGATCATCTAAAAGCCTCAACTATTGGTGTTGATGTCATTCACCGTATGGTTTTGGATGACAGGCGTTTTACTGCCCAGTAGATCACCAAGTCCATATGCATTAGTTCTGGTTGGGTCTTCACTATTCTGACTGAAACCTTGGGGATGTGCAAGCTCTCAGCAAGACGGGTCCCAAGAATGATTACGCTAGAACACAAGCTGAAAAAGATTGGCATATCCTGGACACTTCTGAATACCTTCCAGACTAACTTTAAGAATTTCTATCGAAGATTTGAAACTCTTGAGGAAACTTGCGTTCACCACTTCGAACTTGGATCAAGGATTCGAATAAAAAAATGAAACACTGGTTCTCGACTTCTAAAGAAGTTCAAGCAGACATCGTCCGCTGGTAAAATAATGGCTTCAACGGCTTCGAGCTGACAAAGAAAAGAAGCAGAAGGTACCCCGCAAAAACAATTACCGACGCCGACTACGCCGATGACATAGCTTTACTAGCAAATTCACCCAAACAAGCTGAAACACTACTGCATAGTTTGGAACAAGCCGCCGCACACATTGGCCTCCATGTCAATGCACACAAAACTGAATATATGTGCTTTAATCAAGCAGGTGACATTTCCACACAAGACGGAACCTCTTTGAAACTGGTTGACAAATTCACCTACCTAGGAAGCAGTGTCTCATCAACTGAAAAAGACATCGACACGCGGCTAACGAAGGCATGGACAGCTATCGATAAGCTATCGGTCATATGGAAATCAGACCTGACCGATAAAATGAAACGCAGTTTCTTCCAAGCAGCGGTCGTGTCGATACTGCTGTATGGATGCACCACCTGGACGCTAACAAAACAGCTGGAGAAGAAGCTAGACGGCAACTACACAAGGATTTTGCGAGCAATATTGAACAAGTCCTGGCGACAACACTCCACAAAGCAACAACTATACGGCCACCTTTCTCCCATCACGAAAGTTATCCAAGTTAGACTAACCAGACACGCAGGACACTGCTGGAGGAGCAGAGACGAGCTCATAAGTGAAGTACTCCTATGAACCCCTACTTATGGTCGAGCAAAAGCAGGACGACCAGCTCGAACATACATACAGCAGCTATGTGAAGATACGGGATGTAGTCCAAAAGACCTGCCGGAGGAGATGGACGATAGGGTAAAGTGGCGAGAGAGGGTCAGAGATATCAATGCGGGCGGCACGACAATTGTCCCCAGAAAAGCCAAATTTATCGTTGGGTACACAAATTTCAAGTCACAGAGTCAGTAAACAATAAACAACCTCAACAAGAAAGCAGAAAATCCCAGATCTGACAGGAAGTTGACCGCAAGATGTCCTGACAATGTGGATGCTGTGAGAGATTCTGTCAGAAGGAGTCCGAAAAACTCCCTCCGAAGACGTTCCCGAGAACTTGCTCTTTCACGTGCACTTTAGGATAAAGTCAGCCAATTTCTGCCCTTGTAATCTGGTTTGACCTTCCTGAAGTGATATGGTTGCTTTTTAAGACTCAGATGAAAGATAACTTGATGAAATGTGAATTATCATATTAATGGGTTGCATCTATTTTGAGACAGCTGAATATATATATATATATATATATATATATATATATATATATATATATATATATATATATATAATGTAGTATGCTATATCTATTTATAAACACTGGTCAATGTCGGTGATAGAACATATACATCTAAGTTAAAATAGAGGAGTAACGATCAGTTTCTAACGTATGCCATCATCAGACTTCTGTTATTACAGGGGGGGAATTTCTACGTGGAAAAAATATTTATATTTATTATAAATATAAGTCTAGCAGAAAATAAATCGTAAAATGAAGAAGGCATCAGAACAATTTTTTTTAATTGTAAAGCTTTACGCTTTTACTTTAGAAAAAAACTTTCTCAAAATATTTTTAAGCGTTTTTATTTAACCAACTCCTCTGCCACAAGCAGAATGTAGCATAAAGTCAATTTTTAAGTGGGGTACAGCTGGTTTATTTACAAAGTTTGTCTTTCCCAGGTTAAAGAACCCAACCTACCCAACTATTTACCCATGGATGGATAACTGATAGATTCATCTTTTCTTCAAAGGCATTAGCCCGAAGTAAAACACAAACAGCTTCTTTAAGGTTTTGAACTCGAGTCACCGATTCCATTTCGTACGGTGATAACCGTTTTACTGAGCACGCCTCCATCAATATTTTAAAATGTTATCTTTTACTTTATTCGCTTTGTTTTTGCTATAACCCAAAATATTAGGAACAACAAAATATAACGGAAAACAGTTAAATATATTTCTAACAAATAATATTCGTTTTTATTTCTCAATGACCAGGACACAGCGGGATTGGGTTGAATAAACAATTTACTGTCAACTAATCGTGTGTTATTAAAGCAGCCACCTTGTTGTCTCATTCTACACTTTATTTCGTGAAGAGTTAATCATTCGTTAGGGGAGATAACTCTCCCCAAACAGTTTTTTTTTTCAAAAACATTAATCCATAGGAAAATATTTCTTATTGAGATAAGTCTTGGAGGTGTTCGTCGTGTAATGGCTACAATCGAAGCAAATGGACACGGCAACCCGAGTTCAAATCCTGGATGATACTGTTTGTATTCCCTTATAGTACTCTTCATCATCATCATCATCATCATATCGTGCTGGCAGCACGGATATCCCTGACCCTCTCTCGCCACTCCTCCCTATCGTTCATCGCCCTAGGCAGGTCTTCAGGACAACATCCTGTATCCTCACACAGCTGCTGAATGTACGTTCGAGCTGGTCGTCCTGCCCTTGCGCGGCCGTGTGTGGGGATCCATAAGAGTACATCTCTTATGAGTTCATCTCTGCTTCTCCAGCAATGTCCAGCATGTCTGGCTCGCCTAACTTGAATAGATTTCGTGATAGGGGGCAGGTGGCCGTACAGTTGGTGTCTCGTGGGGTGCCGCTGCCAGGACTTGTTGAGGATTGCACGCAGCATTCTTGTGTAATTGCCATCTAGTTTCTTCTCGAGCCGTTTTGTTAGCGTCCATGTAGTGCATCCATATAGCAGTATCGATGTGACCGCTGCCTGGAAGAAACTGCGTTTCATTTTATCGGTTAGGTCTGATTTCCATATAGTCGATAGCCTATTGATAGCTGTCCATGCTTTCGTTAACCTCGTTTCGATGTCCTTTTCGGTTGATTCGACGCTGCTTCCTAGGTACGTGAATTTGTCTACTAGTTTAAGAGGGGTTCCTTCTAGAGTGGAGATGTCCCCCGTTTGGTTATAGCACATATATTCCGTTTTGTGTGCATTAAAGAATAGTATAACAACCCGTGTAGGAGAAGGAAAACTCTTAATTCAAACTTGTTAGACTCCGTTTAAAAACGGACCTTGTGTCGCTTCCACCTCATGCGATGGGGTTGATATATATATATATATATATATATATATATATATATATATATATAAACAAGTTCTGTTAAATGACACGGACTGCCTCTTTTTTATGATCTTCAAGTGAAGACGTTTAAGTCTTCTTACAATTCTTCGTATTTCCGAGTCGAGATGGTGGAGAAAAAAGCCTATATTAGCCCAAGCGCTTTCAACCATTTCGTTCGTCATCTTCAGGGGTAGTGTTGAATTGTTTATTGTTAGGAAAATTGTGAGTTTTATATTTATCTGGATTGGCTTTTTTTATATAATAAATTATAGATGGGGTTGGTTCATTCTGTTAGGAAGGATATTTATTGTTGAATACATTTAATATGTTTATACTCGTGGTGAATCCTTTTTTTTATTTATAGCGAGTTATATATATATATATGTGTGTGTGTGTGTGTGTGTGTGTGTGAGTAAAGTCCTTAGAGTATTTACATTGTTAAAAAGATTTTGAAAAACAGCTTGATTTGATTTCGAAATGCGTGAAAGAACACTAATGTGGTGGGTTGACGAAACCTTTCCAAGTTAGTATACCAAGAAAGTTTTATTGTCAGACAATTCAAGAGGTTATCAGAAATAAAGTTTATGCTGGAATGTGCCATTTTTTTTCAATAATTTGGTTGCAAACAGGCGCTGAGGTTTTATGTGATGATAAATTTATTGTAACAATAACCTCTAGAAGACAATGATGAATAATGTTGATTTATTTTATTGTCATATTTTGTATTGAATATAACATTAACTGCAATAATATTGTTTTGTTTTTTGTTTGTTTTGTTTTTTTTGCTTGTTTTTTGCTTGTTTATTTGTTTTGCTTTTTTGTTTGTTTGTTGTTGTTTTGTTTTTGGTGGGGGGTTCTTTGTTTAATGGATTATCAACAGCAGCAGAGCCATTGACCGAATGAGTAGAATGTTGGCCAATGGGCCGGGAGACTGGGTTTCAATCCCAGGTCGAGTCATACCAAAGACTCAAAAAATGGGACATGTTCTCGCTTTGCTTAACACTCAGCATTATAAGGTAAGGATCAAGGGTAAAGTGGAGCAATCCAAGGAATGGAGTCGTGCCCTCCCCTACCCCACGGTGTAGTAGCTATTGAAAAGGGAGCCTTCGGGTCACCAACTTTACTTTACTCATATCCTTATAGAACAGCAGTTGTACTATTTACCCATAGCTTGTAGGGTGGATAAGAGGGTTTTTGCCTTTCCTAAAGGTATTTGTCCAAAAGTTATTGCAATAGCACGACTGGAGTTCGAACTCGCTTGCTTTGTGGGTACAGTCCAATACTTTGACCATTACGTCATAAAGACTTCTCTGTCACAATTTATCTTGAATACATGTTACGATAACATTAAAGGAAAACTTTTAAAATTTCGTAGCGTACTTAGATTTTTCCGTTTTTTGTTTTATGGGGTTTGGCCTTGTTTTTTGTTTTGTTTTGTTTTGTTTTGTTTTGCCTTGTTTGTTTTTTTGTTTGTTTGTTTGTTTTATGTTGCTTGTTTTTATTTTCGTTTTTATATTGTTTTGTTTTTCCTTTGTTTGTCATCTTTTTAGTAATGTCACGTTAATGTTATACTTACTTGCTTTGGGATTGAGTTGATTTTGAAAGATTGAAAGACAAGCGCGATAATTGTAACAGTGTATGTAGAATCTCCAAATTGGGATACCCATAACTCAGTTTCTGATAGCCAAATCAACTCAAAACCAATTTCATTTTCATCATCAACATCAAAGCGTGCTAGCAACACAGATTCCGTTGACTCACTCTCAACATGCGTCCTCTAGACGGCACCTAATGTCTGTAGCCGGGCGAATCTACGGGTATCTTATCATAAGCAACTTTAGGCTAAAATGTCCTTACTTGCTAATAATTCAGTTACAGACGCAGAGATTTCATGCTGTTCGGAATTTAAACATACAAAATAAAAATAAAATCTCCTTTAATTAGCAAAATGGCAACGTTTGGAACAATAAGACCGATCATTATTTTTATAGATGAGAGAGATTTGAATAGAATTAATCAATAATCAGTAACCAGTAACTGGAGATTCTCAAAAATGCATAATCGATACTTTAATTCGGAAAAAAAATCTATGATTAGAAATCTCTATCCTCTTTCTTGTTCAATATTAATCAGCTATTATGAAGTTTTTTTGGGGTGGGGTAGAAAACATTTTAATAACTGAATGAAAATCAACTGTAAATAGTAAAGTAAAGTTGATGACCTTAATCGAGGTTGACCCAAAGGCTCCCTTTTCAATAACTACTACACCGAGGTGTAGGGGAGGGCGCTACACCATTCCCTGGATTGCTCCACTTTAGACTTGATCCTTACCTTATAATACTGAGTGTTCTGCAAGGCAACATCAAATACCATTTTTGGGATCTTTGGCATGACTCGACCTGGGATTGAACCCTGGTCTCCCGGCCCATTGGCGAACACTCTACTCATTAGCCCAATGGAAATAAAGAACTATTTTTGGTCACCTTCGTGGCTAGTGTTGCTAATTATTAATCTCTGCTTAATCTCAGCCTCAGATTGCATACAATTCTTGTCAACCATCGAAGTAAACAGGCCATTTTTAACTTATCGTTGCTTAACTGAAAAGTGGTTGTTAGTTACATAGTAAGTTCTGCTCAATCTGTCACACAATCCTCAGAATGCATAAATCATCAGTTGTTACTAAGTAGTCGCCCAACTTAATAGTGAGCAGGCACATAACAGCTTAACTTTGCTGATCAGACGAGAAACTGTTCTTTGAAGGCTACTTCACCGCAAATTCACATCGCTTAAGTTGTATTTATTTTCAGCTCGTGTCAATAGTTGCTATTCAAGCCTGAGTTTATCGGTACATTAAAAAATCAAATTAGATTTTTTTTAAAGTGGAAAAAATTTTGGTAAAACTTACATCTAAGATTTATCACATAATGAGGATGTAGCTCATATGGAATATTGGGCCTATGATAACGTCACTGATCAGGACCTTTTGGTATAAATTATGAGGGAGAGAGAGAGATCGAACTCAACACACGTTCCGCTGGTTGTCTGATTCTAGTTGCTACTTATACTGAATCATATATATATATATATTGAATATATACTATTGCCTTCAATAGTTTCCAGACATTTTTTGTACAAGCATTTAAAATTGTTGTAGGCTCTTGAAAATTCACTATGTTATTGCTATACATCTTATGAGATGACTGACTAATTTTTAAGATTTCAGGTTCAAATAAACAGTTACAGCAGGAATTGGAACACACCCTACTAAAGCCTGATTGTCGCATCTGGTGAATTTCAAAAATGCAATCTGGACGTGAGGACACTTTAGAGGAACGATATGCAATAAAATTGTGTTTTAAACTTGGAAAAAATGCCACAGAAACGTATGGAATGCTTCAGACTGCTTTTCGACTATCTTGCATGAATTCTGTTTTAAACTTGGAAAAAATACCACAGAAACGTATAGAATGCTTCGGACTGCTTTTCGACTATCTTGCATGAATCGGGCATCAGTTTTTGAGTGGCATAAGAGATTCAAGGAAGGCAGGGAGTCAGTGAGGGATGATGAGAGGTGTGGAAGGATTAAGGAAGTAAGAAAACTAGATTTGATTGGCCAAATAAAGAATTTCATGGATAAGGACCGCCGTGTGTCCATAGAGACAATAATTGCACAGTTTAATGTCAGTGTGGGAACTGTACACACAATTATTCGCGAGAAACTGAAGATGCGGAAGATTTGCGCGAACTTTGCCCCAAGGGTGCTCCGAGAAGATCAGAAAGAAAGACGTTGTCATGAAAGCAGGGAGATGGTCGAGCTGATTAATTCAGAACCCGCAGTTCTTGATGCTCTGGTGACCTGGGATGAAAGCTGGATCTACTGCTATGACCCAGAGACCAAGAGACAGAGTTCCCAGTGGAAGCATGCTGTCTCTCCCAGACCCAAGAAAGCCAGACAGAGCAAATCAACCCACAAACCTTTGATGATCCCTTTTTTTAACAGCACTGGCATGATCTACATGCACTGGCTTCCCACTGGACAGATAGTCAACAAGGAATACTATGTTGAGGTTTTAAGGGAGTTCAAGAAGAGATTCCGTCGGAAGAGGCCAGCACTCTTCAAATCGGCTCAGTGGCATTTCTAGCAGGACAATGCACAAGTCCACAACTCCATCCTTGTCACAGACTACTTGACCAAGACGGGCATCAAGACAGTTCCTTACCCTCCCTATAGTCCAGACATTGCTCCCTGTAACTTTTGGTTATTCCCAAAGCTCAAGGAAAAACTAAGAGGCTGTCGTTATGAGACAATTGAGATGAAAGAGGCTGTGACGAAGGTCATTGACACGCTCACACAAGAAGACTTCCATTGGACCTTCCAGAAGTAGTTGGAACGGTACAAGTGCATTGCAGCCGGAGGAGATTACTTCGAAGGAGAGTAGAGTTTCATGTGTGTACTATCAATAAAAGTGCCCATACGAAAAAAGTCTGGAAACTTATTGTGTGCTCCTTGTATATATATATATACATAGCAAAGCTTTTCCAATAAATTGAGCACTCCAGTAGCTGATAGTGTATAATTAAAAATAGATACGTTAAACATCCTTTCGCTTACGCTGATAATGACGATAGTTCTGGGGTAAGATATCTGACTGATGTGAAGTCTCGCTTGTCTAGCCACACTGAAGAGTTGTGATACAATAAAACAACCTGTTTGTGGATGACAGTATATATATATATATATATATATATATATATATATTGGATAAATTCGCAAGTTAAAATATTCTGAGACAGGTTATATATATATATATATATATATAACCTGTTTCAGCGTAAGTTTTCAACACAACACCAGCTAGCAACAGCACCGAGTACAAGACTACCAGTGAGACATATGCTCTCAATCTCTCTCTCTCTCTCTCTATCTATCTATCTATCTCTCTCTATCTATCTATCTATCTATCTATCTCTCTCTCTCTCTCTCTCTGTGTTTGTGTTTGTGTGATGCTTATGTTGTAAGAACTGAACATGGCGGCTGGAATGTATGTGTGTATGTGTGTGTTTTGCGCATATACGCATACACACACACACACACACATATTTACTCACACATTTTAATGGAATAAATACACACACGTACACACACATATATATTTTTATATACTGTTTAAATAACTCTTAAAACACGCGCAAGTATAGGAATTATTCTTTACTTTCATCTAGCCAAAAGATCTTTACAAAGATGATATTAAGAAGGTGAATTGTTGAAAGATTATTGATAACACGGAACCTATGTTAATGCGATAATCTAACCTTAAATTCTGACATTACTTCCCGGATAATGTGATCGGATTTAAAAAAAAAAAAACTATACCCACATTTGTAAAAAAAAAATTATCAAGACTGAATCTTTAATTTTTTTTACATTAAGATTTAAATTTTACATAAAGACACAAGCATAGCTGAGTGGCATTTAACAAAATGGGGTGTAATGTCTCTTGTGGTAGTAAATTATCACCCCGACCCGAGTTCCAATCATGGAGGAGGCTGTTTGCATTTCACATAGAAAGGTATGCATCAGACTGTTCATTCTCCATGGGTAAATAATAGGGCAGACAGTTTTTGTTTAAGTTTGGTGCGGCAACCGTAAGGAAATTTCAGTAAAACTCAGGTTAAAAATTGACCTTATGTTGCATATTGCTCGTGGCGGAGAGATTGGCTATATATATATATATATATATGATTAATTCACATATTCAAATATGCTGAAAAAGGTTTTATATATATATATATATATATATATATATATATATATATATATATATATATATTATCATAATCATCAAGTCACGTTGCTGACACGGATTTCCTTGACTCATACACTCTCTTTCTCTCTCTCTCTCTCTCTCTCTCTCTCTCCATCCGTACCAATCGCCCTTTTTTACCTCTATGCAGATCTTCCAAACTACATCCGGTGTCCGCACCAAGTTGTTGTAGGTAAGTTCTTCTTGGTCGTGCAACATTGGCACGTTCGTGTGAAGGAGTCCATAGGAAAACACTATAAAGGGGAATTACTCGGCACAGCACTCAAATATATTAATAGATTATGGGACACAATCAAACCCATTTGATGTAGCAGTAATAGTCACATACATAGGATACTAGGGGGGGGCGAGGAAGGGGTACAGAAAACGTGTATCTTTTACAGTATGAAATCTAAAACTCATAAAAACTAAAAAGTAAATAATATTGATATTATGTTTATTATTATATAACTAATTATTATTGTTTGATTTGGTTTTATGGCATATCAAACATTGTTGGTTATTTAATGCCGAATCCTGTTTCTACTCCACATTCCCCAAAACATTAGCATGACTGGAGCCTCCCTCTCAGACTGTTTAATGTCATACTTAAGACAGTCGTTAGTAGAGTCTAACCCCTCTAGAGAGTCGCAGTCAGTGTATTCTACAGCCGCAGCCAAACAAGTTGAATTATTATTGCATATTCTTATATTCAATTATTATTGTATAATGCTCCTAAAGAAAAATAGTCCAGTCAGTGGGGCTAAAGATATGACAAGTCCCATTTAATAATGATATAAATCATTTGTTTGCACATGATATTGATATGTGATTGAATCCTGCTCATGGCAGAAGGCTTGGGTAAATACATGTTTTAGTGGAAACAAAATTGTTCCAATTTGTTTTCTGTCAAACTTCTTAAATTCTTTGAATAGCAGTCTTAGAGCTAAAATAGGGAATCGTCAAATTTGGTTAGTTGGGTTTTATGGCATATCAACCTTTTTAGGTTTTTTAATACCAAATCCTCTTTATACATATTATATATAATTTGTAAACACATAGTTTGTAGATAACAAGTTAGAACTCATTTCTTTGTACATAGTTAAAATGGTTATATATATGATTTGTAAATCAGTAGTTTGTAGATAGTCATATTTTTAAATGAGTCAGAGCTAATTTGTTTGCACACGTTCGTGTGAAGGAGTCCATAGGAAAATGTCATTTCTAAGTTCGTCATGTCTTCTCCAGCAGTGTCCCGCATGTCTTGTTCGTCTTATTTGGATATTATAGAGATAGGAGGTAGGTGGGCATAAAACTGCAGTTATATTGTTACACAATCACGTTCTCTTTTGGACAAATACCCTAGGAAAAAGCGTGAATCCATTTATCCCCCGAGCTACAGGTACGACTACTCTTCTTTTAAAAGGATGGGTTTGGCATTAAATAACCCACACAGGTTGATATACCATTACGCAAAGAAACCAAACCAAACAGGCAAATGTTTTCAACTTCACATACAGTTACATTTTCATGTATTCATCTCCAAAAAAATAGTTTTTTAAAAGTTCTTTTTTTTTACCCCCAGATTGCACCCTAACGCCTACTACAAATCCGGATTAGAGTGGGTCTGGGAATAATGGTAATGAAGAGGTACTCTACTCTCCCCAGGATTTATAAGTGGAGCCTCACCCCCAGATGAAGTTTGATATGATTGCTTTAACTAATAAGTAAAGTAAAGTTAGCGACCATAGTCGAGGGTGACCCGAAGGCTCCCTTTTCGATAGCTACTACACCAAGGTGTAGGGGAGGGCGCTACTCCATTCCCTGGATTGCTCCACTTTACCCTTGAACCGTACCTTATAATGCTGAGTGTTAAGCAAGGTGGTATCAAGTTCCATTTTTAAAGTCTTTGGTATGACTCGACCTGGGATTGAACCCAGGTCTCCCGGGCCATTGGCGAACACTCTAACCGCTGGGCCAAAGACTGAAAAATGTCTTGAATACCAAGAGGCGTATTTTGAAGAAGAAAATGAAATAATTCATTAATTGTTCCCTTCTGTTTTGGTAAATATAGCTTCAGTCTCGGCATATTTTTAACATACTTTGAACATCCTTATGAAAAGATATAATTCAAATTGATGCTTTAATGAGAATAAAAAAAAATTAAGAAAAAACTAATTACACCAACCCAAATACAAAGTTAAACAAAATTTTAAATGCTGTGTTTCGAGAGGTGTAAACGCTTCTAATTCGAAATATTAGTGCTCGACAATCTTCCTTTCCGTTCTTGCCCTTTCGTTGTATCCAACAAATCTTATAATTTATAATTTCTTTTAAAGCGAGTACCTATCGGTGAGGATTAAAAAATGCTGTATGTACCCTGAAAGTATGAAGGGTTATTTGTGGTTGTGGTTAATTATTGTGTGGAGATTGTGATATTTTTAAACTGACTTTTTCTTCTTACCCATTCACTTGTCTTCTTGTTGTCTGTCAAAGCCATAAGGGAATTAAGGATGGAAGTAAAAAGATACAGATACTTTTTGAATCATTTTTTTTTTTTTTTAGGTAGGGTCGACAATTCTTTGGTGCTGAATGTTTTCCTGAACTGTTAGAAAATGTCGATCTCCCCAGACAAGGCGTTTGAGAAACATAAGGGAATTAATTATCTTTTGCAAATTATACGTTGAGAGTTCGTCATGTGTCTCGCTGCTACTAGCACGCCGCAAAGCCTCCCGCCAAAAAAGAGGTATCCTGGGTAGGACACAAAACTACATCTGACGGTGAAGCTCCTGTTCTGGAGATCTGAGCAGTGTTGCGTGCCTCTTCATTACCATTACTGCTTAGTACACTCTAACCCGGAGTGGTCGGACTGTCTGGATTTCATTTGTGGGCCAAATAGATATGTTTAGGTTGATTGGGTTTCATGGCATATCAACCTTTGCCAAATTCATTTTTATACAAATAATCAGTTCTATTTCAAAAAATTCATTTTAGCATGAGTACAGTTTTTCAACAACTTTTTTATTTCAAGCTATTCAGTTTTATCAAACAGTTCTAATTCAAACAATTCAGTTTAGTATAAGTATAGATTTTGTTTACCTACAGATAAATGTCAAGGCAGTTCTGATTCAAATAAGTCAGTTCAGCGTAAGTAGAGTTTCAATTCAGTTTAACTTACAAAAACAGTTTCATTTAAAACAGTTCAGTTCAATATAAGTACGTAGTTTAAATATAAAAACAGTTCTATTTCAAGTAATTCATTTTAGCATAAGTACGCAGTTTCGTTCTATTTAACCCACAGTGGACCTTGGAGCGATGGCAATGAAGAGGTACTCGGCATTCCCCAAAGCTCCAGCATCACTGGAACCTCACCATCAGATTGTTTAGTGTCATATCCAGCACACTCGTTGGGCGGGGGTGTCTTACCCCTCTGCAGAGAAGCAGTCGGTGTATTCTGCAGCACCAGCCGACTGGGCAAATAGATATGTTTAAGAATTGTTCGTTGGAATACTTGATGCTATATAACTGTAAATAATAACAATAGTTATTGGAAGCTATACGTGTCGATACTGCTGTATGGATGCACTACTTGGACGCTAACAAAACGGTTGGAGAAGAAGCTAGACGGCAATTACACAAGAATGTTGCGAGCAATATTGAACAAGTCCTGGCGGCAACACCCCACAAGGCACCAACTATACGGCTACTTACCTCCCATCACAAAAACTGTCCAAGTTAGACGAATCAGACATGCAGGATACTGCTGGAGAAGCGGGGACGAGCTCCTAAGTGATGTACTCCTATGGACCCCAACATATGGCCGAGCAAAAGCAGGACGACCAGCTCGAACATACATACAGCGGCTCTGTGAAGATACGGGATGCATCCCTGAAGACCTGCCAGAGGCGATGAACGATAGGGAGAAGTGACGAGAGATGGTCAGAGATATCCGTGCAAGCGGCACGACATCATGATGATGATAGTTGTTTACTTTGCATCGGCCCATCCCCTCCGTATGAGCAGGATGTTACAAAAGGTCAGTTCTTAAACGGAGTTTAACAGGTTTGAATTCAAACTTTTCTCACTCGACCTGATTTTTGTTTGTTTTTTTTTTTTTGTTTTTTTTTTGTTTTTATTATTTCTATAATTAATTTTTGAAACAATGTAACCGTGTGCAAGTAAATGACTGTTATTAAACAGATATAATTTCTTTTATACGTAAAGAACAGAAATACATAAAACGATTGAACTGATTACAAGTTATATGCATTTTAGAAAGATAGATAGATAGATAGATAATGAACAGAACGAGATAGATAGATAGATAGATAGATAGATAGATAGATAGATAGATAGATAGAAATGCTTGATACCATATATCTGTGTAAAAAAAACTCTTAAGAAACAAATATACAGAAAAGGTAAATTTAAAAGTACAATGCAAGCGATTCCCTAACTTCTTGGTAAATAACACTAGACGAGTTGACATGCCGTTGACATCTTTTGAAGCAAAGTGTCTGGTTTATATTTTTGGATGTGAAGGACCAGGATATATATATATATATATATATATATATATATATATATATATATCCTGGTCCTTAGAGATATATACGCCCCTACCCCCTTAAGGTTGAGTTCTCTGGCGAATGAAGTAATCGTGTTGCCATTAGCGTTTATTGCAAGTCTCTTCATATATGAATTGAGGACTCGGTAGCCGTTAAACGGATGTATGTAAACAATAGTAATTGTGATTCATAACCGTTTAAAATTTACTTCTCTGCTACTGGCTCTTCGTGGCTGAAGGGTTAGAGCCGTGGATTGGCGTTTGAGTCAACCGGGTTTCGATCCCAGCTACAGGAAGTAATATGTCTAGCCACACTGATGAGTTATGATAGAACGAAACAGATCTGTCTGTGGATGACTATATATATATATATATATATATATATATTCAGTGGCTAACACAGAGTTTGATTGCGTTACTTCAACAACGACATTCGGCTACTTTTCATGTATGTGTACGTTGGAGTAATCTAAACATTCTTTTTTTGGCATTTATTTAAATAAATGTGTAACCGTGTAAAAAGGTGTGGATATTCTTGTTTTGTTATTATACCTTTGTGTGTTAACGTTCGCGTGATCGACTATGCAAGCGTGTATTTTTTACCTAGCCGTGTTTCGACGTCAGTGTCGGGCGGGTGCACGTGTTCAGACGTAACAAGGTGGGAGCATTACGTCATTTCCAAATATCTGGGCACGTTGCAATTGTATGTTACATCAGTTCCAAGAAGAAGAAGAAGAACGACAATAACAACAACAATCGAAACAGCAATAGCTATTATTATCATTATTAATTGTAGTCGTTGAAGCTGTAGTAGTAGTAGTAGTAGTAGTAGTAGTAGTAGTAGAAAATTACATCATTTCCCCGTATAATAATAATAATAATAATAATAATAATAATAATAATAAGAAGAAGAAGAAGAAGAAGAAGAAGAAGAAGAAGAAGAAGAAGAAGAAGAAGAAGAAGAAGAAGAAGAAGAAGAAGAAGAAGAAGAAGGTAATAAAAACAATGAGAACATAAAGAAATTTTAGAACAGCAACAAGAACAATTATAACAACATGTGCCATAACACTTACTTTTATTATAATTATTATTGTTGTTTTTGTCACTGTTATTACTGTTTTTGTTGTTGCAATCATTATATTTCAACACTTCATTTTATTATAATAATGATAATAATAATAATAATACATGGAAAACATTGCTACTACTACTAGTATAAGTAGTAGTAGTAGTAGAAGTAATAATAATAATAATAATAATAATAATAATAATAATAATAATAATAATAAGAAGAAGAAGAAGAAGAAGAAGAAGAAGAAAACTACAAGGCCAATAACAATAGCAATACTTATAATACTGTCCTTACTTCTAAAAAAACTAATTCTATTCTAATTACACTACTACAACTATTACTACAACTACTACTACTAATAATAATAATAATAATAATAATAATAATTCGGTGTTATTTTTCTAATCTGCAGAAATTCATAAAACTGAATTTTTTCCGGCAAATTGTAAGAAAACATTTTATATAAGCAAAGAGCAGTGATTTAGAAGTGCCCCATTTTGAAAGCGGTCAGTCTCCTTATATATATATATATATATATATATATATATATATATATATATATATATATATATATATATATACCGATGGTTGCTAAGATAGATCTTGACAAAATTATGGACTAACTCATACATAGTGAAAGCAGCAGCGGCAGCAAAAACAAGAAGAGCAACAGTAGTAGTAGTAGTAGTAGTAGTAGTATACATTGTTGATGATAGCAGCAAGTGCAACTCTGGTGATCAAAGCTGTGACAATGACGACAGTAGCAGAAGATGGCAATTCTAATAATAATCTAATTTAAATATGGTAATTCGGATGCTGCTGCTGCTGCTCGGGGCAGGTTTCATTCTGGCGGGAAAATAGAAGCAAATGACGTCATCACCAGGATTCAGGGATATAACGTGAAGCTAAGAACTTGTTTAGACCGGACAGAGCAGTCTCATCCACCCCACCCTACCCCTTCCCAAGAGGAGGCAAAAAGCCATTACTATCCTTTCATTGTTGTCCAGTAAGTCCTGTCTGAACTTTTCACATAAAACACTGGCATTGACCCCATTCTATTTTTACTTATATCCTGTCCCGTCAGCAGAAAGTTAAATTCACCAATTGCATCCCTTATGGAATGATAAGATCTCCACTTCCGCCCCAAAAAGGTGTTTTGTGTATGACATTAAACTGTATCCGTTGGTGAGGCTCCTGATTTGGAGATTTAGGTTGTGAGAAGTTACCTCTTTATTGCAATCACTCTCAGTACTTGTTAGGGTCCTGTCAATAGAAAATAAATAAATATGTTTGAAAATTAGGTATTATTCTATTGTCCGTTCAAATACACCGGTAAAATTTTTTCTAGGATTGTGTGTGTGTGTGTGTGTTGAACTAATTAAACTCTTAAACGAACCACAATTTTTTTTCGAAAAATAATTTTATTTTTTATGCGGCGGGTTGTCTTTTTTCACTTTCCTATTAAAATTCAACGAAAAATAATCACTTATTTCCGGTGCAAGTATCTAAAATTAAACAAAAAGAAACCTGTCTCCCCTCAGAAGTACAAAAAAATTAATAATTCGACTTGTCTGGTTACTTGTCTTTCGGATGACATTATTTGGTTTAATGGCATATCAACCCTTGATGGTTATTTAATGTCAAATCCTGTTTATACAAACATGATTTCTTGGATATTTTATTGGCAGGATTATTTTAAAACGAGTTAATTCATTTGTATGCACACAGTTAAATGGTTTCAAGTTTTGCTATCTAATACCATTGATTCAATATCAGTCATTTGTACATTTGTATGCACATAGTTAAATGATTTCAAGTTTTGCCATCTAATACCATTGATTCAATATCAGTCATTTGTACATTTGTATGCACACAGTTAAATGGTTTCCAAGTTTTGCTATCTAATACCATTGATTCAATGTCAATCATTTGTACATTTGTATGCACACAGTTAAATGGTTTCAAGTTTTGCCATCTTATACCATTGATTCAATATCAGTCATTTGTACATTTGTATTGTGACGGCAAATTCTTTAAAATCCCCAAAACGGGACTTTATTTTTGCACGTTTGAAGACGGGGCAGGTTGGCACTTGATCCCTTGTTGAATAAGTCCTCGTTCAGAGTTTTTTTCTCAGGCATATAAGAAGTGGCATTTTATGTGAGGGATTAATTTATGGCCAGACTGACCGCCGCTGGCAAGGTGTTCCAAATTTCACACTATGCACATACCCACCAAGGCCGCTAGTCTTCCTCCCCTAGAACAATGGAAGATATGGGCCTCTAAGTTTAGTCGTAATAATATTAGTAAAGTTGTCGGCAATTCCGGTTTCCCGTGTGATATTTTAAAGGAATTTATAGGACAATTTTAAGCAAGATAACATAAGGCGAATAGAAGCTGGAAAAGAAACATGAAAATAACAAATTCGTAGTAGACGCTGCAAATAACAACTCCAGGCACGTGGGGACATTAAAATATATCAATCTTTTACTACACAAAGATATACACCTTCAACGTGTCAAATATATCATCAATGAATAGTCCATGAACATAACTGCCTTTCTTCTTTTCTTTTCTTTCGTTTTTCTTCAAATTGTGAGAGAGAGAGAGAGAGAGGGTATATAAAATTGGGTATAAGGAGAAACGGTCTCAAAGTTTACTTATCTTTTTTTTTTCTTGATGGAGTTCCTGTGGAGAATATTTCCTCTTTTACTGGCTAATAGACTTTATGCTATTTTTAATACTGGCTTGAAAAATTGGCTCCTTCGTGTCCGAGATTCTTTTCGTCTTCTTTTACCCGGAGTACTTGGCTTTTGGTTCCGTCCACCACGAATCCTGTCCAACAACTAACTTTTTCTTTTTTCGCTGACGGGAAGAAGGTGCCACTTCCGTTTTTAGGGTCCCAGCCAATCACTTAGCTTCTACCTTCTTCCTTCCCGTGTCAGGCGACCCGAGGGAGGTCACCGAGTACAAACATCTGTTCTTAACGGTCATTCTTTGACGGCTTGCTACTGTTAATTCGAACACGAGGATAGTTGTAATTTTATTTCTATCGTCTCAGTGGGATGTCACGTGACAGTATGCACACAGTTAAATGGTTTCAAGTTTTGCCATCTTATACCATTGAGTCAATATCAGTCATTTGTACATTTGTATGCACACTGTTAAATGATTTCAAGTTTTACTATCGAATACCAATAATTTATTATCAATCATTTGTTTACACACAGTTAAATGGTTTCAGGTATAGAAAATGATTAAATAATTCTATTTAACCCATAGATAGGACTATAACAGATACGACCACTCTGAGTCACAATGGACCGGGGAGTAATGGCAATGAAGTGGTGCTTCACATTCCCTAAAGCTCGATAGGTAAAGTCACACCATCAGATGATTTAATGTCCTAATCAGGGCACGCTGATGGGTGTTACCCTTCTGTAGAAATGCAGTCGCTGTCTTCTGAAACACCAGCCGACTCGGCCCTACTTGTCTTTACCAACGCTAACTATTCCAGAAATTAGTGATCATTCTATATTGAATCTAAATGAGAACTTGATCCCCACTCTATAAAATGCAAAATTGTTTTTACTTTTTTTCTTCCCGCGAAAAATAAAGAAGTAGAGGTGAGTTTGAGAGTCTAATTAGTTGAAGTCACAAAAATAATAATAATTAAATAAATTACTAGAAAAATTTTCCCCACTGAACTTGAACGGATGCATGTATAGAATTTTACCGAAAACTATTTGTAATATATAAGTCGATATGAAAGCATATAACTGTATGTAAAATATGTAGAGAAGAGGAAAATCTCGTATTTTGTTTTGGCGCGCAATTTAATTCAACACTGAATTTTACCCAATCAGGATGACTGATCCTATTCAGCCCGGACCTTCATTTCCGGTGAGCAAAACGGGTGAGCGGCCAAACCCAGTCTCTTCAGCGTGAGACGGCGACCAGAACAGACGTTCGTCTATTCGTCCCTGCTTAGCGATGCTTTTTTGCTAGACAAGCCACCCAGTGTGGACAACTCACTGTGGCTTTAACACTAGCAGTAGCAACATGGACACTCAACGAGGGAACCATCTAATTTATGGATTTCTTACAAGGAATCCCAGTTGAATATGAATTGGATGCATTCAGCATGCCTTCCACAGG
This sequence comes from Sepioteuthis lessoniana, assembly GCA_963585895.1. Taxonomy (NCBI): domain Eukaryota; kingdom Metazoa; phylum Mollusca; class Cephalopoda; order Myopsida; family Loliginidae; genus Sepioteuthis; species Sepioteuthis lessoniana. Next base: position 103,537 of record CAUZXS010001653.1, on the reverse strand, counting down.
CACTACTTCACGTCACCCCAAAAACTTGGCTATGTCGATCCGAGCGTAACTCCGCTCTCGACACACTAGTCACCTTTTCACTTCCTAACTAGCTATCATTTCACCTCTGGCCCACATTAATGGAGATAATGCATACTCCCCTCCAAAACCAGATACAAAACTACACGGTGACTTTAAACACATCCCTCACACGTCCAACAACACGCTGCCATCTCAACATCCCGCTAAGCCATTCAGTCTCCAAAACTAACAAGCCTAAACTCCACGAGTCTTGCAGCACCAAAAGCAAACCAAATATTCAAAGCTGCAAATAAAAATTTTCCTTGTTGTGTGTTAAAGAAAAGTTTCGTAATTCATTTGTGTTGCCTAAAAAATATAATGTTCGGGAAAATAACTAATTCCCTGAAACCACTATAAATATTAGCATCGTGTTGGTTACCTAAAGTTATATCTGCTAAGAAATCATTATCATTATTTGCGACCATCTAATTGCTTAAAAAAAAGGACTGATCCAAACCCAAACATCCAGTCAAACCATCACACACACACACACACACACATATATATATATATATATATATATGTTGAAAAGATAGATTTGTAGTGAATCTGACTGAATGATAGAAATATGCGGAAAGTTGGATAAATAAAACACTTAACTCAGATTTAGAAGTGTGATATTTCGTTCGGGCTTTTTTATTTCATCTTCACGAAAACAGTCTCAGTCTTGAAGAAGTTCGTAAAGTGTTTGATTTATCCAACTTTCCACATATTTCTATATATATATATAGCCCTAAACTGAATCTAGTGGTGAGTTCTGGAGTTTATGGAAGAGTGGAGCCACTAATTTGTTAATGTTATTCCCAAAGTGGTAGCACTTGTTACGATCTTATCTATGGGTCAAATAGATCTGTTTGAAATAAGGAAGTGTGTACCGATTTAAAATCATTACGAAGATATATTTTTGCCTCGTACATAAATTGGAAGCAACAATTGGTGAACTGACTTCAGCATAAAATAAGCCATCAAGGGTTGGCATGCCATAAACCAACAAACTCACCTAATTTTTCATTGCTATTTCCTCTTAGAATCCAGGAAAGCGGCAATTTTCTTTTTTTAGCTGGTGTCTATTTTAAACAACACATTTTTTTCTGAATCCTTTTAAAGGAGATATGGTACGAAAAAGTTCTCGGCTCAACGAAGAACGGAATGTTTAGAACCCCGAAATTTACTTGAGGCGCTCGTGGTGTAATGGCTATGGCCATTAGAAATGGGCACGATGACTCGAGTTCAAATTCTAAACGAGGCTGTGTGCATTTTACATAGCTCGAATACATTTGGAAAAGATAGAAAACCAACTATTCTCCTTCCAGCTATGGGTAAATTGTAGGGTAGATAAGGCTCTTTAATCTTGGTAAGGCAACCGGTCTAGGAGAAAGAAAACTGACTTCAAATCTGTTAAATTCCGCTCAGAAAATTGACCTTGTGTCGCATCCAGTTCGTGCAGGACACATTGGATAAATATAGAGCTTTCTGAAAATTAATTTTTTTTTTTAATTTTCAATCTCTTCTTGGTTGATCTGAGAACTTTTCAATCCTTCATAGTAAATTATTTTCATAAGTTTAAAACTGGTTTCAGAGAAAGAAAATTGGATGGTAAGAAAGATAATTGAGAAGGAAGCCATAGATTGTAATAAAGAAGATTATGTTCTAGCATAAGACTGGAAGTCTATTTCTTAAAAGATTCTCTAGAAAGATTCAGATCAAGAGAATTGAACAATTAGATGGATGACTGCGTAAGTTTAAAACATATCCAAGTCAAATCTCGGTATGATTCATGACAATACACATCCACTCAAGTCACCGACTAACTGCTGACTCTACAGATGCGGTGGCGGGCAGGCCTCATGCTTCATTTTGGGCAATTGCAAGGCTCAGAAAACAGCGCCATGACGCTCATAGATACAACGAAATTTTCTCTCTCGGTCCCTTTTTTTCACGCCGGTTCGAGCCAGCAACAAGTGACTAAGCCTGACGCCTAATCACAATATATGATGCAATCCCCTATCGTAGTATCATCGACTAGGACACCCAACGGACTACGAGCACGAATAGAAAACACTTAAGAAATCCTTCACGCAACACTGTCAGCTTGAACACGTGGCCGTTCTCAACTTTATGTCTTATAAGTACACAGAACTCCATTCAACGGTCCTAGCCATGCAGCAAAAGTCGCGTAAAGACCCCTCGTTTACGGTTATATATATTTACCAACCCCTCCGCTCGGGCAGGATATGACACAACGTCAATTTTTCAGCGGAGTTTAACAGGTTTCAATTCAGAGATTTCCTTCTCCTTGACTTGTTGCCTCACCAAGGCTGAAGAACCCAGTCTGCCCTATTATTTACCCATAGCTGGAGGGAGAATAATTGGATTCATACCTTTCCCTAGGGTATTAGTGCTATGTTAAATACAATCAGTCTCGTCCAGGGTTTGAAATCGTGTCGCCATGTCCATTTCCTACGACGATAACCATTACACCACGGGTTATATCTTGTTATTCTCTCCCGTACATGCAACCTGTACTTCACTCTCAGTTACAGTCCTCTTCCAACGTACAGCGTTAGAAACCCTTACACAGTCATATCCATGGTCATGCGTATTGCATATCGACCCCCATTATGGCTCAATCTGCGAGCCGGCCGATGAAGAATTCAACGAATTACAACTCCACCCATAGGAGCTGCTACCAGCCAGGTCATGAAACTGATCTTCTTTTTCTTACAGTAACAGCAAAAAATGCAAGTCTTTGCCCTGAGCGCCACCCCCTTCCTACTGTTACTACTTTTATGCGTATCCCTAATGGCCTCTGTTACATGACCGAAACAGATCTCTTCTGATTTATCGTACACACAAAATGATGATTCCAACTAGCGTCCACGAGAGCATTCACCGGATTTTATCGGTGCTGAGACTTTCTTCAAAATGGAAAAAGGGGCTTCTGCACATAGGATCAGCGTATAGCGGAATGTCGATGAAATTTGTCAAAAAATAAAAATAATTGAAAGTAATTTTTTGGCCAGTCCGTGACCTTCGCGGTAAAAAAACGAAGAAAACCTAATTTGATCCGTTCAGAAGACAAAAACGCTATAAAAGACAAATTTCACGACAGCGGTGCAGATCAAAAGAAGGCAGACGTCCCCACAGACTAGAACTCCAACTCTGAGAGAGTTGGATCGCACTTCAGCCGGCCGTGTTTGATTTTGGCACGGATCTGGCTGGGTGTGCCTTGGCACTGGAGTCTACCTCCGGCCTCAGGTTGGGTTTATTGCCTGGCGCCTGAGGCGCCACTTTTAAGGGGAACGCCGATGGGGCTGAAGGTAGTTTTGACAATGCCGGACGTGTGTGGGCTGCAGCCCTGCGTCTGGTCCAACCTTAAAAAGGCCTTGTGCCATACTCGCTCGTTCGGTGGGTCGTGAAACAAATACGAGAGATAGACAGAGGCGAAACTCGAAACCACGCATCACCCACATTGACCTTCCTCTTCTCCGCTTTGAAGGAAGCGACTAAGCTGTAAATCACCAAACACCCTTCTCGTCTCCGCACTCGTAACATCTGATTGAGTGCGTGCGCGTAAGTCTAACAATCCTACCACTATTAAGCATAGGACATCTTTCTACTTTTTAATTTCATATCAACACGTTTATACAAATCCAGTTATTTGAATTCAGTTATTTGAGACTCAACGCATCTATCCGCTGCGCCCATGGCGTAGCGGATAGAGTGTTGAGTCTCTACGGTTCCAGGTGAGCATTGTCAGAAGATAGAGGTTTCAAATCCTACCCAAGCCGGCCAGAGGTTTACTTGGTCAAAAACGTGGTGCGATAGACAACAACTATGGAAGGCAGTAATTACTGGGGATACGGTTACAAGACTCAGCATTCCTAACCGAGGTCGCAGTAAAATCACCTGAAGAAGGCCAGAGGTGAAATTTGGCCGAAACGTAGTGAAAGAAGAAACAACACAAAAACTACCAAGATGAGAACAAAAAGTCCGCAATAAATAAAAATTAATTCTCAGATTAAGAAGCCTCATCTCAAAATGATTCCAATTAAAGACAAGTACAGTTATTTGAACTTTTTGCTTATTTGTTTTCAAAACAATTGTTAAACTTTTTACGTGCCTTCGTATTCTTTGCTTTTTGCAACTGTGCTTTTGTTCTTTCCTTACAACCATACGCTGATATGATACCTCCAAAGCGGAACATTTTTTGCCAAACAGATATTTCGACAACAGAATTACTTCTACGCTCATTAGAAAAACACACTTCAGTGTTTATAAATCCTTCTTTGTTTGTAATCAATTTTCTTCAAGTTTAAAATAGAGGATCGGTATTCGGACAAAATTTACAAGACTCTCCGGAATTAATGCAAATTGTGGATGTCTTAAACCAGGCTTCTCCGAGGGAAAAGCAACGAAAGTTCAAATCTCATCAAAAGCTTGTACCTTATCATTTCCTCGTTACCATCGATTGACTGCCCGAGCAGGTTGCGATATAAAAAAGAAAAAAATGTTAAAATTAAGATGAAAGAAAATATTCGTCAATATACATGTTTAACAATGTCATATCTAAAAATTAAAAATTAAAAAAGATATGTTTCTCACATCTTGTAATTTGATGACTCCCACCATCAACGACCTCAACTCCAGATTATGGCGGACGTGACTGACAAGGAGAGGTGACAAAATCAATAGTCGCGAGGGATGCTATGAAGAAACGCATAAACTCTCGTTAATGGAGTCACATGAGACTTGGGAGACTCGAAAAATGATTGTTGATACCGAGACAGCGAAGAATTATAGTCAACTAAACCACATCTGTCGGTGACTTATAATCATCACCATCATCAAAGCGTACTGACAGCACAGATTCCTTTGATTCACGCCATCTGTCCCAATTGGACATCGTTCTTGGAACGTCCTCTTGACAGCATCCAGTATCCACACAGAGCTGATGAATTTAAGTTTGTTCTGATCGGCCAAAACTAGTGTGTCCACGTGTAGGAGTCCATATAAGAAAGTCGCGTATGTGTTAGTCCTTATTTTACCAGCATTTACCATATTTTACTTGTCTTGGTTGAATTGTTTGGGAGATGGGAAGTAAGAGGCCGCACAGTAGCTGTTATGTGGGGTATTGCTTCTAAGATTTGTTTAAAACAGCACGCAAAGTCCTTATGTAGTTTCCATTTTGATTTCTTTATCCGAGCGTTTCGTTTAAGTCCAAGTGGTGCAACCATACCGTCGTAATGACTCGACCACAGCTTGGAAGAATGTGACTTATAAAGGAGAAGAATGTTTTCTTCTATCAACATATTCCTTTTTACCTGTTTGATGTAACATCCGAAATAAAATGAAGTTCTTTTTTGTTAGAAATGTGCTTATCTTCCCTTCCTGTTGTCGGAATCAAGGGACAACTTTTGTGGTCTCTTCGCAGTGTAACAATATCTGAGGACTAGTGTAGGAGAGGGACAAGTCTTTGTATTTTTCACATTTCACTGGTCGAGCTTACTAACCATGATACCATTCAAAGTATCTGACCAAAAAAGAAAAACAAAAAAGAAAAAAAAATTTTTAAACAGCATTAGGTACACAGGCCAACAGCGTACAGTATCTTCAAATTCCTAAAAAAAAGTCACCCATTTAGATAATAAACAGCCTCATTGATTCTTAAACAATGCTTCAAGTATTACTTGACCATAAGTCATTTTGTTGTTCTTAGTTTATAAGATTTCAGCCTTCTGGATTATTTACTTGTGTGTTAGATGAGGTAAAAATATATCAAAATACATTCCGGTCCCTCTCTTATTGTGCAATGGAGAAGTCCGACCTCGAATTCAGAACCCACTGAATTGGGTAGTTTTGTTTTTCCCAGAGACAAAAGAAAACATATTACACTAACGTCCTTACTCTGTCAGTGGGATCTCGAAAGGTATGAATTCGATTATTCTTCTTCCATCTATGGGTAAATAGTAGGTTAGACTCTGTTCTTCATGTAATATAATGGCCGAGGGATTTCGTTTTATATATTTTGCCTTTCGGTTTACTTAGGCTGAGAACCTTTCGGCTCAGTGCATGGGTTAGTTAGGTGCAAACATGAGCGTAGGTGTTCAAGCGCGTGTGCCGAGCGGACGTGTCATTCAGAGATGTCACAATAAAAATCCCAGATAGGGGATGTGACCAGGGATGTGAGTGACGTCACGCACCGGAAGCGTGAGCTGAGATTTGAGAAAAGTCAGTTAGTTGAGTTTTGCCGTCGGAGGAGGAAGGTTGACTTTCGCTAGCTCGCCGTGGCCTTGCGGCGGGTGCGCACGTGGTTTGGGGCAGATGGAAAAGTCAGGTGTTCTCTCTCCTTATGTCGAAAAACCTTTAAACTCAAAGGTAATAAAAAGTTTCGTACCTGAACTAAGAAGTCGTCAGTGTTTTTTTTTGTGTTTCGGGATACCTATGTTATATGTATGTTATCTATATATGTTATATATGAACATTTTATGAACATCATATGTACGTTTCACATATTCATATCTGGCTATGTTACATTCACCCTTGGTTAAACAATCAGTCTTGAAGGAAAACTCTGAATTGAAACCAGTTATACTCCACATAAAAAATTGACCTTGTGCCACATCTTGCCAATGCGGAACGGGTCTTAAATACATACATAGTTTCCTATCGCGTTGAATAACTGTGGCATATTTTTCTAAAAGAAAACGGAAGTAGCATTTCGACCATTGTTAAAAAAACGGAAGTTCCTATTCGGTAATTGTTCAAAAGAACAAAAGTATCTTTTCATCCATGTTTAACTTGTTCTACTAAAAAGTTGGAAGTTGTGTACTCTGCTATCTCAGTTACAACTGAAAATCGGTATTGTCGTTTATTCTTGACTATTCGTTAAAGTAACGTGTAACATTTTTGGCAACGAGATTTTTCCAAGAAACATTCCAATTCTTGGACGTTTGGATGAATTGTGCATTGAATCTGGAAATCTTTTGTCATAGCAAATGATATCTCACATGGCACCCAAAGACTAAATACATAACAATTCTGCTCGGTTCTACTGGAAAGAAGACGTACAGAGTCTTAAATGATTTATTTGCACCACAAAATTTGAGTGAGATATCTTTTGAGATTAAGCATTTATAGTTAGAACATTTTAAGCACAAATACCTCGTGGTTGTAGAACGTCACTAGTTTTATGATACTAAAACAACAGAAGAGTGAGTCTCTTTCTAATTTCTTTGTTCGCCTTAAACAATAATCGTTCACACAAACTTGGGATATTTTTAAAAAGAGCATTACGAGACAAGTTTGTTTGGTTTGGTTTCTTTGTTTAATGGCATATCAACCTTCGTGGGTTATTTAATGCCAAAGCCATCCTTCTAGAAGAAAAGTGATGGTGCTATTTAACCCATAGCTGGGAGGATAAGGGGGTTTATACCTTTCCCAAGGGTATTTGTCCGAAAGTGAATGTAAGAGTTCGAACTCGCGTGCTACGATTTCGCAGACCATCGCTTTAACCATTACACCACGGGGACATCCCCGAGACAAGTTTATGTTTGAGCAAAATAATGAGAACATTTTTTAAAAAAAGATTGTTGTCCGAAGAAATTTTGCTTGATGTTACTTTTAAAATGGCCCAGGCCATGGAATTGTCAGTGTTACTCACATGAAGAATAAAGGTACGAATGACTTGCATAAAATGTTTCCGGTAAAACCAAGTTCAGAGGAGATACAAAAGGAAAAAAAGAGTTTGTTTTCGGTGCGGTGAAAAATGGTACGAATAGCATATACTGTGTTTCTTACGGGAAAAAAGAAACCGTCCCGACGAAAAGGCGAGATTCCCTCTCACTTCAGCGTGACTCTTCAGAGTGAAAGGTCTTTCTTTCACCCGGCTGCTAGCAAGATAGCACACCTGTTTTGCCAAGTCACTGGGGTTTCACATGCAGATTGTGTCTGCTGCTAGCGAACCGACACGCCGAAGTAAGGAACATGAAACACCACTGAACATGACCACCCTAAATTAGGACTAATTAACCATCGGAGATGACTATTATATTCCAACGCCTGATTTGGTTGAAACGATGATTCTCAAATAGTCAAATAGGACAGAGTAACCGTGCGAAAACACAAATGAAAAAAAATTGAAATTGAAAAGATATATTCTCTCTCTTGCCTCCTTCCTTCCTTTTTCTTCCTTCGCAGTCTTCACAGAAAAGAAGACGCCAGTGAAATAAGATGGGGTAATTCTTACCAATGGAGTCAGATATCCAAAGCCGAACAACAACGAACTCTTCAAAAACTCCATAAGACTACATTGCAAAAGTGGGACACATATGAGATATCGTTATTGGAATTTCAACGCATTATGGACCAATAGATCCAAGTAGTACCAAAGACGGCCGCTTATATCAACGACATCCTAATCTCGGGTGTAACTAGGAATAAACATGAGAGCAGACTGCATGTAGTATTAAAGAAATTACGGGTTGCAGGATTCAATTTTAAAAGCGATAAATGTGAAATCCAAAATTCGTCGATTTCGTACTTCGGTCATAGGATTGATTCAGAAGGAATTCATTCAATTCAAGACAAAGTTAAATTGCAAAGTACCCTAAGAATGCGTCAGAAGTGACGAGCTATCTAGATGTTATTAACTACTATCGTCGATATCTAAATCATATCAAAAATGTTCTTGCTCCGTTGTATAGATTATTGTGAGAAAAAAAACTTTGTTAATGTTTTGATTCATTATAATCCTAAAATTAAAACTATCATGACTGGTTGCATCCCTACGTGGTATGGGTAGACTCATGTCACGTAAATGGCAAACGGAAATGAAAAAAACAATTTATTTTGTCAAGAATATCATCGAGAGCAGATAGAATGGGAGGGGTTAGCAGTCAATACCAGAGTTTCCAAATTCCATATATAGATTTATGGTCGGAAGTTACGGATCATAAGTCACTGAAAAAGCATCTTTACTTCAAAGAAGAAAGCCAACAAATACCAATTAACAGAAATTTGAGAAAGATTGTACATACCGAAATTGAAATAAATTCAAGGTAAAATCAATAAAATCAGAAACTCTGTCGAAGATAAACAGTGTCGACTGGTTTGGCAAACAATGAATGAAGTTAGTGGGAGGAAAACCATCTCGAGATAAAAACAAAAAGCTTCCAGCCAGGAAGAAAGACCTCAGAAGTGGAATGAACATTTCAAGAAAATGCTTAGAAAACCTCTTGAAGTCACTGACAAACCAATTGAAGAAATTAGACGTTAAACTAGGAGACTTCAGTTGGTTTGTCTAAGACTTCAGGGGTGTTTCTGATAAAATGAAACGAGAATTAAACCTGTCTGCAGCCGTGTCAGTACAACAATATAGATGCACGACTTGGACTTTAACGAAATGTTTTAGAAAAAAGCTTGATATGAACGATACTAGGATGTTGCAAGCTGTTTGGAACAAATTCTCGTTGCAACACCCTCTAAAACAGCGACTGTACGACCACTTACCGTCCATCACACAAACCATCCAAGACATGTTGGGAACTGCTGTAGATGTACGGACGAACACATAAGTGACGTTCTCTAATGGACTTCTACACGTGGATGCGCCAGTTTTGGTCGACGAGCAAAAACTTAAATTCATCTGCACAGTGCGGACACTGGGTGCCATCAAGAGAACTTACGTCCTGCTTTTGCTCGGCCATATGTGGAAGTCCATAGGAGTACATCACTTATGAGCTCGTCTCTGCTTCTCCAGCAGTGTCCTGCGTGCCTGGTTCGTCTAACTTGGATAGTTTTCGTGATGGGAGGCAGGTAGCCGTATAGTTGGTGCTTTGTTAGGTGTTGCTGCCAGGACTTGTTCAATATTGCTCGCAACATTCTTGTGTAATTGCCGTCTATCTTCTTCTCCAGCCGTTTTGTTAGCGTCCAAGTAGTGCATCCATACAGCAGTATTGACATGTATAGCTTCCAATAACTATTGTTATTATTTACAGTTATATAGCATCAAGTATTTCAACGAACAATTCTTAAACATATCTATTTGCCCAGTCGGCTGGTGCTGCAGAATACACCGACTGCTTCTCTGCAGAGGGGTAAGACACCCCCGCCTAACAAAACGGCTTTAAGATATAGGATTAGAAAAACACCTATTTTGCAAGGAATATTACTTATAGAGCCGTTGTTAGTTGAACCATTGTTTTATATCGATAAAATATTGTAAATAAAGAAAAAAAAGTTAGAGGCGAAAGAAAATACAGAGCATGCCTTTCTATATTTTGTGTGGAGACAATTTCTATGTGGTTATTCGACGATATTTCAAATGCTATAAATTCAATCAGGTTGAGAGCGCAAAAAGCCTTCTGCCAAGTGGCCAAGTAGTGGTTGCAGTGAGCCTGTGGCAAAACAACAAAATTTCCTATAAAGACGAAAAAAAAATGGCCATTAACAAATATCTTTCACCGTAAAAGAGAGGGTATTAAAGTGCATCTGACAAATGCGCAATAACTACACTTCAGATAAAGTCTCAGTCATGTGACCCTTAACGATTATTTTTCAAGCATTAAAACAAGGCGCTAGAGTTCAAGTAATTTGCATATAATGTGATCAGGTGTAATGGTAAATATCGTGGTAAATGTACACGGTAACCCAAGTTCAAACATTTCGCTTATAACAAAAATTGTCGAAAGTCTCTCAAACTACATTTTTTAAAAAGAAGCGTTGGACAGTTTTGACCTATGAACAGGAAAACTAAATAAAACATGATGTTTTTAAAAAACTGATGTCCTTTGAGTTGTGTACGCATACCAAAAGCCATAAATAAAAGTTCAACTATCAAAATTCCACAATCAAAATGAATAAAAAGCTCAGAATTGCATTTTACAACTTCATCTGGGGGCAATGTCATCGCAAACATTTATTAGATTAACGAAAACCTGGTCTTAGTTCTGATCTTTTAATCCACACACACACACACAGATATATATATATATATATATATATGACAAATTCACCTACCTAGGAAGCAACGTCTCATCAACTGAAAAAGACATCGACACACGGCTAACGAAGGCATGGACAGCTATCGATAGGCTTTCGATCATATGGAAATCAAACCTGACCGATAAAATGAAACGCAGTTTCTTCCAGGCTGCGGTCGTATCGATACTGCTATATGGATGCACTACTTGGACGCTGACTAAACGGCTGGAGAAGAAGCTAGACGGCAATTATACAAGAATGTTGAAAGCAATATTGAACAAGTCCTGGCAGCAACACTCCACAAGGCACCAACTATACGGTCACCTACCACCTATTACGAAAACTATCCAAGCTAGACGAACCAGACATGCCGGACACTGCTGGAGAAGCAAGGACGAGCTCGTAAGTGATTTACTCCTGTGGACCCCCGTATATGGCCAATCAAAAGCAGGACGACCAGCTCGAACATACATACAGCAGCTATGTGATGATACGGGATATAACCCTGAAGACCTGCCAGAGGCGATGAATGATAGGGAGACGTGGAGAGAGAGGGTCAGGGATATCCGTGCTGGCTGCACGACATGATGATGATGATATATATATATATATATATATATATATATATATATATATATATATATATATATATATGTGGTGTTTTTAAAAATTTCACAGCCCTTTCGTCTACGTCTGTCGTATCTCTGCAAAGATCTATGACCTTCCCAACGAGTGTGCTAGTTTTGGTTTGGTTTGGTTTGGTTTGGTTTCTTTGTTTTTAATGGCATATCAACTCTTTTTAGGTTATTTAATGCCAAAGCCATTCTCCTAGAAGAACAGTAGTGGTACTATTTAACCCATAGCTGGGAGTATAAGGGGGTTCATACCTTTCCCAAGGGTATTTGCCCGAAAGTAAACGTAATAGTGCAACTGGAGTACGAACTCGCGTACTACGATTCCGCAGTCCATCGCTTTAACCATTACGCCACGAGGACACACCCGAGTGTGCTAGATATGACACTAAACCATCAGATGGTGAGGCTCCATCCTGGATGTCAATGTCAAATACTCATTCATTGCCATTACTCCCACGCCAACTTGGACCCGGAGTGGTAGTACCTGTTAGGGTCGCATCTATGGGTCAAATAGAACTATCTAACCATTTAACTATGTGCAAACAAATGATTAATATTAGATAGAATTCTTATTGTCAAATAGTAATACTAGAAACAATTGAACAATGAGCAAACAATAAATATCAATATTTGATATCATTTAACAGTGTGTAAATACAATTACTTGTGTTAACTAACAATACTCGAAACCATTTAACTGTGTGCTAACAAATAAGCCCTGGCCTCTTTAATAATGTTACTTGCAAACTATTCGCTTTGCCCATGACCCAGGAGACCTGGGTCCAATCTCCAGGTCGAGTCATACCAAAGACTCAAAAAATGGTACTTGATGCCTCCTTGCTTAACACTCAGCATTATAAGGTACGGATCAAAGGTAAAGTGGAGAAATCCTGGGAAAAGAGTAGCGCCCTCCACTACACTTTGGTGTAGTAGCTATCTAAAAGGGAGCCATCGGGTCACCATCAACAATGGTCACCAACTTTACTTTACTTTATATATATATATATATATATATATATATAAAATGAAAGTAAGTAAAACTGACGACCGTAGTCAAGGGTAAGCAGAAGGCTCCTTCTTCAATAGCTACTACATCGAGGTGTAGGGCGCTAGTCATTCCCCTGGATTGCTCCACTTTACTCTTGATAAGAACCTTATATCGCTGAGTGTTAAGCAAGAATGTATCAAGTACCATTTTTAAAGTCTTTGGTATGACACAACCAGGCATTGAATTCAGGTCTCCCGGACCATTGGCGAACACACAAGGCCAATGAGCCGGTTGAAATATATATATATATATATATATATATAAACAGGATATAATAAAATAACCAAGAAGGATTGATATGCCATAAAACGTTACCAAACCAAACCAATAAAAGATTTATTATCATTTGCCATTAATAGTATTTCAGAAGAATTAATAACATTTCATAATCTAATTACTCTAAATCTCGATCAAATGATCTCAAATTTTAACAGAAACAACTCAAAATTGTATGGGGGTGTCCTCGTGGTGTAACGGTTAAAGCGATGGACTGCGGAATCGTAATACGCGAGTTCGTACTCCAGTCGTGCTATTACGTTCACTTTCGGGCAAATACCCTTGGGAAAGGTATGAACCCTCTTATCCTCCCAACTATGGTTTAAATAGTACCACTACTGTTCTTCTAGGAGAATGGCTTTGGCATTAAATAACCTTAACAGAAACCAATCAAAATTATATGTTTTATGTTTAAACCCCTTTTCCTTTCCAGTGAACGGTATTTCTATACCTGAAAAGAAATAATTAAATAAATAAAACCAATGAGGCGATCGTTGTGTAATGGATATCGCCGCAGGAAATGGACACTGCCACACGAGTTCAATTCCAGGACGAAACAGTTTGTATTTCACAGAGGAATAATACTCCAATACTCCAACTATTCTCCCTCCAACTATGGGAAAATAGTAGGGCAGACTCGGCTCTTCAGACTTGGTATGGCAACCGATCTAGCAGAAGGAAAACTCAGAATTCAAACCTGTTAAACTCTGCTTAAAGAATGACCTTGTGTCACATCCTGTCTGCGTGGAGAGGTAGGTAAATATATAAAACATAGAATTTTGAATTGTTTTAACATAGAGCCCAGTCGGCTGGGACTGTAGAATACGCATCTCTGCAAATAGTTGGAACCTCCCTCTTCAATTAGCGTCTTAGCTATGGTAAAAAATATAAAATGGTGAGGCTCCAGTCCTGGAGCTTTGGGGAATGTTGAGAACCCCTTCACTGCCATTACTCCAAAGTACACACTGATTTGCAGTTGTAATAGGGTTCTATCGATGGGTTAAATTGAACAGTTTTATCTTTTACTTAGTTTAATGTTAATAAACAAAATTATTAGGGTGAGATAGCAATATTTGAAACCATTTAACCGTATGCAAACAAATGAGCAATTCCTCGTTTAAATTTTTTTACCGACAAACTGTTCGTTTATAAACCCTACGTATATATATATATATATATATATATATATATATGTATGTATATTTACGGAATAGGATTTGAAATTGAATAATCTACAAGGTTGATATGCTATGAAATCTAACCAACCAACCAACCTATCGTTTAAAAATAGTTCCCTACAGCTATACTGACCAAGTGAGTAAAGTGTTCGTCAATTGCTCGGGAAACCGGAGTTCAATCCCAGATCGAGTCATACCAAAGACTCAAAAAATGGTACTTGATACCTCCTTGCTTAACACTCAGCATTATAAGGCACGTATCAAGGGTAAAGTGGAACAATCCCGGGAAAGAAGTGGCACTCTCCCTTACACCTCAGTGTTGTATCTATTGAAAAGAGAGCCTTCGGGTTACCCTCGACTAGGATTACCTATTTTACTTGTACCAACACAATTGTCACCAATTATCCGGAAGACAAGGGTTCTATCACAGCTCGGGTCATACCAAAACTCAAAAAAATGGTGCTTGATGATTCCTTACTTAACACTTTATTATAAGGTACGAATCAAGCGTAAAGTGGAGCAATCCAAAGAAAGGAGTAGCGCCTTCCACTACTCCTCGGTATAGTAGCTATTGAACAAAGAAGCTTCGGGTCGCCCTCGACAACGGTCGTCAACTTTATCTTTATATAATAGACGTATAAACATGATATAGCATTGAATAATCATCAAGGGTTGGTATGCCATTAAAAAAGTGAACCTCACTTGTTCGTACACATACTATTAAATTTTTTGTTCGTTTGATAGGGAAGTGGTCAAGCTATTTGTTTACGAAATGATGTCCATTATCCTGAAGCACCCAGTATTTTAAAATAGCCTATTGGAGTTCTCATTTTTAAGAATACTAGACCTACATCCCTGGCTGCTTCCCACTGGCCACCCGTTATCATCGCCACCCATGATTATATTGATGCTTCTATTGTTGTTCAACAAAAGCTGCCAAAGAAAAAGACGAAATGAACAGATGATGACGAGTTCACACCAGTAACGCATACCAATAGTTATTGGGGTATTTAAAGCCTAGGCTCATTTGCATTCCCATCCAATTAAAGGAAAGTGCCCGTGGTGTAATGGTTATCGTCACAGGATATGGACACGGCGATACGAGTTCAATTCCTGGACAAGACTGATTGCATTTCACATAGCACTAATACCCTTGGGATAGGTATGAATCCAATTATTCTCCCTCCAGCTATGGGTAAAATAGTAGGGCAGACTAGGTTCTTCAGCCTTGGTGAGGCAACTAGTCTAGGAGAAGGAAAACTCTGAATTCAAACCTGCTAAACTCCGCTTAAAAATTGACCTTGTGTCATATCCTGCCCGAGCGGAGGGGTTGGGTAAATAGGATCCAATTAAAGGAGAGGCATGAGTTTACTTCGGCGAGCAAGCAAAAGTCACTCTTCTTCTTCGGACCGCAAGACTCAACTCAACGACTTTTTCAAAATCCCCAAAATCTTCAGCGCGCGCTCCCGGTGCATGACGTCATTCACATCCACTGGTAAACCTTTCTATCTGAGATTTCTATTTTGACATCTGTGAACAACACATCCTCCCCGCGCGTACGTTAACACTTGCGCTCAAGTTTGCACCTAACTAACCCATGTGCTGAGCCGAAAGGTTCTCAGCCTAACTAAACCCAAAGGCAAGATATATAAAACGAAATCCCTCGGCCATTATATTACACATGAACGTGAAGGTGCTACCAGTGGTAGTTGGTATCCCTGGAACAGTCTACAAAAGCTTAGAAAAGAGACTTGGATTAACTGGCGAAGAATGGATATTCATCCAGGGCAGAGCATTATTGAAGTTGTTGTATAATATGATGAAGAAATGGTGAAAGAATGAATCATAACACTTTATAAGAATATATAACTCACATGTCTATTCTTCCAAAGGGGTCGAATCTTCTGTAGAGAGAAAGAGACAAATGGAAGACTTGAAAGATTTGGACACTTGGATATTGCTATATTGACCCTTATCTTCTTAACCTCACTGTGCCACACTCTGATTCATGGCCATACGTCTTCTTTGACGAGACGTTCTCAACCGGTCTTCGCCAGGGGGCCACACTGGGATTCCATGTTTGAAGACTGCAGACTGAAGACTTGCGACTGCTGAATGCTACTAGTGTGGGCTACTGTCCCCCCTCACCTTGGTGGCGCCTGGCGATTGTTCTCCATGACTGACTGAATCTCTTCAGCAAGACGAGCTGCAAGACTAAGACTGCTGATTACTCAGTGGGTACCTGTGTATATAATTTAATGTATCCGTCCTTGAAAATAAGACGCACAGAATTCGTAGGGATTATGAGATAGAAACGGATCATCTAATCTCGACCAGACGACTAGACCTAGAGGTAGTTAACAAAAAGAAAGAGAACCTTGGTAAAACTGAGGGAAGCGAAAAGAGGTATATAAGTACCTAGACTTTTCAAGAGAACTGAAAAAAAACTGTGGAACATGAAAATGACGGTGATGTCAATTGTAATTGGCGCGCTAGATACAGTCACCAAAGGACTAGTAAAGGGACTGGAGGACTTAGAAATTAGAGGACGAGTGGTCCGCCAGAATATGAACGAGAGTCCAGGATATTTGCTGTCACTCAGATTCCAGTGGAAAACCATCAGCTAACACTGGTGGGAAAACTCTCAAATGAGTCAAATAATAATAGTTTAGGAGCTCTAAGAATTGTGAAATAATTTCTTCGTTGCCATTACTCCCATATTCACTACGGCTCTGAGTGGTAATCTGTGTCCTAGCTATGGGTTAAATAGAACCACTATTGTTTTTCTACAAGGATCTCTTTGGTATTGAATAACTCACAAAGGTTGATATGCCATTAAACAAAGAACCCAAAACAGACTAAAAACGTCTATAGGTCAAATGAATATGTATAATGGACGTGATTACGTAACCTCGTGGTATAAAATAACTCAGACGGACTGACAACGTTAAAATCAATCGGTCATCCGCCTATGGCTCTTTGGCCAATATGAAGATGTTCTCTCTTAGAAAATGTCTCTTTCGGTTTCTTTGTTTAATGGCATATCAACCTTTGCGGGTTTTTTTAACGCCAAAGCCATTCTCCTAGCTGGGAGGATAAGGGGGTTTCATACCTTTTCCAAGGGTATTTGCCCGAAAGTGAACGTAATACCGCGACTGGCGTACGAACTCGCTGACTACGATTCCGCAGTCCATCGCTTTAACCATTACACTACGAGGACACTATGTGAAATGCAATCAGTCTCGTCGATGATATGAACTCGTGTCGTCGCGTCCATTTCCATTCGGGTCTCGCCATTTTTTCCCTGATAGATAAGTATAAGAAAAGGGACAAGAAATATAGAACACAAACACTTAGTAAGCATACAACTGGGGTCGCCTGAATTACTGCTGAAATTAAAGTAAGTGAGTTCGAATTTCAATCGTGCTCTTACGTTCACTTTCGAACTAATATTCTTAGGAAAGGTGTGGAACCTACTTAATGCCAAAGCCATTCTCTTAGAACAGTAGTGGTACTATTTAACCCATAGCTGGGAGGATAAGAGAGTTCATACCTTTCCCGAGGGCATTTTCCCGAAAGTGGACGTAATTGCGCGACCGGAGTACGAACTCGCTTACTACGATTCCGCAGTCCATCGCTTTAACCATTACATCACATGGACCCCACCCTTAGCTATAGGTTAAATAGTATCACAACTGTTCTTCTATGAGGATTGCTTTAGCATTAAATAACCCATGACGGTTTAAATGTCATAAAAGGAAGAAAGCTATATTGAATTAAGACTGACTTACAATTATTGAGAAAAATTTTAACAAAGAACTTGCCAGTGATATCCAATAATTAACTAATTTGCAACAATATCTCTAAATAAAAATCAATTATTTCTTATTGATCCGAAAGCAAAGAAAATTTATCTGCATATATCAATCAAAACGCGATTTCCCGCGCTTTTTTCTTTTTTTTTTCACAAAAACGCTCACCAACAAAGCATTAAAATACCTTTAGAAAAAATAATGAGATTCAGGAAAATAATTTTGATAATTTTCGAAAATTTTATTCCACGAATTCTTATATTCGTTGCTAGCCTTGTCGGCTTGGGCTGTGATATACACTAACTGCACCACGGCAGAGGGGTAAGACGTCTCACACCAAGTCTCCTATAAATGACATCAAACTATCTGGTAGTGAGGCTCCAGTCCTCGATTTATGGGTAATATGGAGTAAACTTTCATTGCCATTGCTCCCAGATCCATTCCGACCCGGAAAGAGAGCACCTGATAGGGTCCTATCGATGGGTCAAATAGAACTGTTTGACCATTTAAACTGTGTGCAATTCAATGACTTATATTAAATTGAATTATTAGAAGTAGTACTGTTTGACCACTTAGCTGTGTGTAACCAATGATTGACGTCTAATTGGATCATTAGTGATACATACCAATACATGGAACAATTTAACTGTTTCCTAACGAAGGAATAATGTTTAATAGAATTATTAGTGTTGACTAACAATACTTGAAACTCTTTAACTGGGTGCCTAAATTCAATTCTTAGTGTTACATAGCGATGCTTGAAACTATCTAAACATGTGAAAATAAAACTATTGATGTTCGATTGTTGTATATCAGAGGAGAATGTGACAACACTTATTTAACCGTGGTATGCCATCGTCTTGTCAGTCGTCTCGTTATCACCTGAGTATGATGACTTCGACATGTCCTGGTCGACTCTTATTATCTGTTCGTGAGTGCTCCATCAAATATATCTAGTTATACTTAGCCGACCGGACGAGATGTTGAACTTTCTCAACTCTTTGCTCTTTCGGTTGCTGTTTTCTTTTTTAATAACTTATCTGTTAATACCCCAGTACCATTCACTGACAAGGTTACACTTCATTTTCCATTCTAAAAAACTTTGTTTTTAATCTTTGGCGGGAGAGTCCCCGGGGCGCAGTGGTTAACAAAATCGTAGTGAGTTTAAACCCCAGTTGCATATTACGTTCACTTTTAGACCAATGTATGAAGCCCCTTACCCCACCACTAGCTATGGTTTAATCAGTACCACTGCTGTTTTTTCTACAAGGATGGCTTTGACTTTGAATAACCCATAAAGGTTGATATGCCATCAAATAACGGAACCAAGCCAAAGCAAAACGTGTTATGTTGGTTTTTTAGTTGTCTTAGGAGACTCAGACAAACGACAATTCTTGAAAAACTATATTTGAGAATATAATTATAAAAATGAATCCGTGCTGAGATTCAAAGTTTTATTTAATACTCGGCTGAAAGCAAGGCGAGAATAATATTATTCCAACATACCTAAAATCTTGATTTCGTCTTGTTCCTAAAAGAGAAAAAACGTGTTAAAAAGAGATTTTTCGTTGGCCGATAACAATCTATAGTAGGTTGCCATATTGCCTGTTAATGTTATGACAAACAAAATGACACATGATGTAATGACTAGTAAAATGACACATAACGCCGTAAACAGATGACATTAAAAGGCTCGAGCATGTCATATCAAAAGTTAAGTGAATCAACAAAAAAACCTTAGTCTCTTTAACAAAATATGATTTAGTTTCTTTGTTTAATGGCATATCAACCTTCCTGGGTCAATTAATGCCAAAACCATCCTTGTAGAAGAACAGTAGTGAAATTATCTAACCCATTGCTGGGGAGATGAAGGTTCTTTAACAAGATGGAGAGTCTCCAAGGTGTAATGGCTAAATTGTTTGCCTGCGACCTCGAAGTTAACGAGTTCGAACTCTGGTCGTTCAATTGTTTTCGTTGGGACACATTCAGTTTGGAAAAGTATAAAAAAACCCTCATTCTCCCTACCAATGGGTTAAATCGTATCACTGCTGATCATCTGCAATGATGGATTTGGCATTAAATAACCCACAAAGGATGATATGCCATTAAACAAAGAAACCAAATCAATCTTTAACAAGACCAGAACATTCAATAATGACTGAATTCGCGACAGCGATAATGGAAAATAATACTTCTACATTAATCATTACTCAAAAGTCAACCTCCAACAGAAAGAGACACCCAGTGAGTATTAAACTCACAACAAAAGTAATGGTACTGTATCGGCCATAAATAAATCCAGCTATGAGGAATTAGTACGGCATACTGGGCTCTTCAACCTCTTGGGGGGGGCTACCAATCTCGGAGAGGGAAAACTCTGAATTCAAACCTGCTAAACTCCGTTTAAAATCGACCTTGTGCCATATCCTTCTCTTTCGGAGGGGTTGGTAAATACATACATTCACACGTTCAAAAATAGGGGTCTATAGAAGATAGTCACAAATGAGTTCGTCATTACTTCTCCAGCAATGTGCCGCATATCTTATTTGTCTCACATGGATGGTTTGTGAGATAGGAGGTGAGCGGCCGCACAGCAGCTGTTTTGTAGGATGTTGCCGCCAGGACTTGTTCAAAACAGCACGTAGTATTCTTGTGTAGATCCCACCTAATTTATTCTCCATGCGTTTTCTTAACGTCCCATGTGGTGCATCCATATAGTAGTATTGACACCGCCACTGCTTAAAAGAAAACCCTCTTTATTTTATCAGATAGATCAGTCTTTCGTATGTTCGAAAACCTGTCGATAGTCATCCACAACTTCGCTTGACGTATGTTGATATCAATTTCAGTTGATGAGATATTGCTGCCGAGGTATGTCTACTGATTTTAGAGGCTTGCCACTTAAAGTGGAGATGACTCGGCTGGTGTATTTGCAAGAAGCACTAGATTATCTGCGTAGTCTGCGTCTGTTATGGTTTGTTCAGGATATCGTCTACTTCTTACCTTTTTTTTCAGTGTAAAGCTGTTGTCTTTTATTTGAACTATCGACGTTCGAAGCACCTAATATAGGTATATAATGAAAAATATTGTTCTAATGAATTTCCTCGTAAATGTCCAGCGACGATGTCTATGAAGTCGGTATCACCATATCTATCTATCTATCTATCTATCTATCTATCTATCTATCTATCTATCACATTCTGTTCTTGTCTATCGATCCCGCTCTATTCGTATCTGTGGTATTTTGACCTTCGACCCGGCCCAAAAATGCTATTCCAAGGTGATGCACCGGAAGGAAGTGACACATTCCAATGGCCAGTAATCGAAAGAGATCGCGTGGGCGGATTAAGCCTGATAATATGGGACAAGCTGAAGGTCCCACTGTGCCACTACAGAGTGATGCACCGGAAGAGAGTGGCCTCTGAACTGCATGACAGTTATTTCCGCTTGATGACGATTAAACATTCGATTTCAAAGATCGAGTGGGCGTCGAACGATTATATAACTCAGTTGAGTTCGACGAGCCAGGAGTTCCAGACAGTTGGAGGCGAAATGTGGTAGGGAAAGCCACATCAGGCCGAAGGGGCTTTTGGGCCCTGATGAGTTGAGGTCCGGAGAAAATGCTGATAAGATGCCATAAAGAAAATCATCACCCAGCAGAGTGACCTCTGGACCTCCGGTTGAGCATCAAGAGAACAAGAAAGACACAACGTGACGGCCATAAGAGTGAGGTTCAAAATATTGCAGTTTCTGTTCGATCTTCAACTCCCTCTCACACGCAAACCTTGAACAACCCTTTCGAACCCTTACAAATAAAGTGAGAGGTACATATTTTTCTAAAGAATTCTTCGCTCGTCTTTCTTCTTCATTGTGTTGTTATGATTATGAGAATATAACACATCTATCTATCTATCTATCTATCTATCTATCTATCTATCTATCTATCTATCACACTCTCTTCTAGTTTATCTGTCTCTCTCTATCAGCAACATCGTCCAATATCATGGGACGAAAGGCTGATATTTTTATCGCAATTTTTTACGATTCAATCGTATTAAAACTTGCAGTAAAACCTTTTTATATCTTATATCAAATTTTGATTAAACAACAACAACAATCACCACGACAACCAAGGATAAACGAAAGTTCTAGAAAAAATATTTATTACAAAGGGAAGTTGCATCCGAAATTCGAGATCATTTCTCCTCAGTTCGTAAAGTGACTTGTCATCGTGAACACCTTTCACATCATTCAGTCGTTCGGCCCTCCAATAAGTGAATGGTGCCACTTAAAAACATTTGCAAAGGAGCGAAACTGATCACCTGTATTAACTGAGTTAAAGCATTGTTTTTAAGTTTGACACAGAATTTGATCTTTTGTGCTATTTTCGTGACACACTTAAGCAAACGCTCACTTGCTATAATCTAAGATTACTCAACTGAACGTGAATTCTGAAAGGTAAACATATTCTTATACGTTTTCAAGGTCAACGGTGGTCAGCTGATTTTAGATTAGAGTTGCCAACCTGAAACATAAATAAAAGAATGTCTCATTACTTTTTAGACCGACCTCATATTTGTTTTGTTTTTTTTGGGGGGGGTCACTTTCTTTTGGGGTGGGGAGGTCTTGAGGAGGTATCGGGGATCTCTCTTATTAGAGCTATCAGCTTAAACATTCTAAAGAATTTATATAACTCTGCTCTCTTAAAGATTTTAATTTTTCGATGAGGGATCATCCATCAGGGATTGGGGGCGGGCTGCCACCAACCATATCTAATTACCATCAATCAAAAACAATCGTAGAAAAAAAAAGACACTCTGCGAGTTTGAAATCCAGACCAACCATTTAAAATAAAGTGGAAGACTGGATTTGATCAACAAGGAAAAGAGGACCTGTGTGTCGATGTGACTTTGCTAGTGAACCCCCGGGGTTCAAGACGAAAGAAAATTTGGGAAAAACTAGAACCTTGGACGGTAGCTGAAAAAAGTATGGAATATGAAGGATAAGGCAGTTCCCATAGTTGTTGGCACACATGGAACAGTACCCAAAAAAAAACAAGAATCGAAATCAGAAGGGTGAAAAATTCGAAGAAAAATACTTTTTATGTGAGGCCATCGCTATAATCAACAAAGGAGAGGACTGGAATATTGAGAAGACTTGCTACCACTTGACCTCCAGTGAAAACAGCAGTTATTACCTATGAATTAAAATCAATGACTTCAAAAATAAATATAAATAGTTGAAGTACCAATCTACGCCGGGTAAGAGGCCGAGACTGATTATCATGACGAAAGCAATTCCTTAGAACTAATGCCGAACTGATAAGAGCTATTTCCATCAGAGCCGGGTTATACAAAACTGTTAAATATATATATATATATATATATATATATAGTGTGTGTGTGAGTGTGTGTGTGTTCAGGCTGAAGATTTTCTTGTTGGTATATTTTATTGAGGATGGCTGACAACGATTTAGTGTTGAGTTTTGTTTTGTTTTTTTATAAACCTTTCCTTATTCGAGAGTGAGATGTCGCCAATGAGGGTAAACGCTGTCTAATAATTATCCAAAATCTCTGATATTACGGTCTGAGTTAGTGTACTTTCGACCTTGGTTGGTCGTTGGCGAGAGTTTAAGTGCGACCACGCCAAAGATTCACACCCTTGCCTTATGAATTTAGAATTGTTCTGTGAGAAATTACACGGTGTTTTATGGATCTTTTTTTTTTTTATTATTATTCCTATTAGTAAAACCTAAAATATTTATCAATTTAAACATTTTCGATAACTTTAAGTAGGTAATAATACCATACCGTTATTTTACATCTCAAGCCCGAAGAACTCTAAAGGTGAAAGCAGTACCAATCATTGTTGGAGCACTCGATACAGTCCTAAAAAGCTAAACGAAAAAGCTGAAAAAATTGGAAATCCGAGTGAAATTCGAAACCATCTAAACAGCATTTGAATTGCTAGATACCCCAGTTATCTGGGGAAGGGGAGCTATTGAATACACTGACTGCACCTCTGCAGAGGGGTAAGACCCTGCCCCATGGGTGTTTTGGATATGACACTAAACAATCTGATTGTGAGGTTCTAGTAATGCTGGAGCTTTGGGAAATGCGGAGTAACCCTTCATAGCCATCGCTCCCTGGTCCACTTGGGCCAGGAGTGGTAGCACCTGATAGGGTCCAATCGATGGGTCAAATAGAACTAAATTGTATAGTTACGCTGAACCAAATTGTTTAAAATAGAACTGTTTTGACATTGAAACTACGTACTTATGCTAAACTGAATTGTTTGAAATAGAATTGCTTTTGACATTGAACATTTGTACTCGTGGTAAAATGAATTGTCGGAAATAAAACTGTTTTTTGTATAAAAATGGATTCGGCATTAAATTACCTACTATTGTTAATGTGCCATTATACCAAACCAAAAAACTTTGGGGTCTGCGGTGGTGTTCACTATGAGCATAGACATGGTGATCCCGTCTAATAAAGAGATCTCAGCAAAAGTGTTTGATAAAAGTTTTACAGAATAAGAATGTAGGAATAGAAATCACGAGAATGCGGCATCTAAATACAACCGTAATTCCATTAGTAGTGGAAGCACTAGGAATGATGAAGAAGAATACTAATACACACATTGACTACAAAAGATCGTTCTCATGAACATTGCTCACATATTTAAAAAAGCTCTTACAATCTAACAAGCTCAGTAACTTCCTAGAAAAAACCTTCATTAGTCTCAGGGATCAAGTAAAGGACTTGTTAAAGGATTGCGTTAAATAGATATATTATCCTCTTCATCATCAAGTCGTGCTGCAAGCACGGACTTCTCTCTTGCCATTCGTCCCTGTCGTCCATCACCCACGGCAGTTCTTCTACAATACATTCCGTGTCCGTACAGTGCTGTTGTAGATAAGTTCTCTTTGGTCGGCAGACAATGGTACGTCTATTTGAAGGGGTCCTTAGGAGAGCGTCATTTATGAGTTCATTCCTGCTCTTCCAGCAAGGTCCTGCATGCCTTGTGCCTCTTATTTGGATCGTTTTAGAAATAGGAGGTAGGTGCCGTACAGCTGTTGTTTCGTGGGATGTTGCTTTAAGGATTAGATAAATAAATAGAAAAGTAAATAATGGCAGAAAAGCAAGTGTTGAATATGTAGCGATACATATGAAACAGTTAATTACACAATAAGTGAATGCAGCAAACTGGCACAAAATAAATGCAGGACAAGGCACAAATGAATGGGAAAGGTAATCTACTGGGAACCGTGCAAGAAACAGAAATAATATGAAAAATATGTCTACCTGACAACCCCAGGAGCCCCAAAAAGAAGGCGGGTAGCATGAGAAGCTGGATGTAGCAGGGGTTTTTATACAGCAGGCACGCAAAGTAAGGGACGAAGTCATTCCTTCACAGACCAGAAAACGGAGTATATGAGGGCCCAGCAGTCGAGCAGGACGTCTGAACCAGCTCTCACTGGACAACAATAAAGCAGACAACACAGCAGCTGAACCAGATAGAGAACCACCAACTAATCACTTCTAAAGATTAGCGTTTGATAAAATAATTTGATTGGTTTGGTTGTTTAATGGCATATCAACTCTTTTTAGGTTATTTAATTTTATACGCACAATTCATTATTGTTTCTTGAAATATCTATTTGCCTTGTGTTTTTTCCTTTCTTTCGACTCATTGGGAGTCTATAAATTTTCCCATAATAAATTATATTCAGACAAATGCACAAACCAAATCTGTCCTTGATAAATGAAACGCATCAAATTCTCTGTGACTTTTAGATAAAAATGGATCATTGAATCACGGCCAGACGACCAGACCTAATATAAATTAATACAGTATTAATTGACCTTGTATTAACAGGAAGAAAAGAACTTGTCAACCAGTGGATTTTGTCGTTCCAGCCGACCATAGAGTTAGAAAATGAATAAAATAAAAGTGAATTGATAATTGAATATTAGGATCTTGCCAGAGAGCTGAAAAGGTTGTAAAACATGAAAGTGACGATGATATTAGTCGTAGTCGGTGGGCTTGGATCAATCTTGAATGGTTTTGGGGAAAAAAGACTGTAGGAACTGAAGATCAGAGGAAGAATTGAGACTATACTGACCACAACATTTTTACGAGATCAACTAGACAACTTAAAAGAATCTTGGAGACCTGAAGAATCTTATTGTCTCTCAGACTCTAATAAAAAAACACCAGTTAAAACTAGTGAAAAAACTCGATATATAATAATAATATACCTAGACCTTGCTAGAGAACTGAAAAAAACTACGGAACATGAAAGTGATGATGATACCAATTGTAATTGGCGCACACAGTCACCAAAGGATCGGTACAGGAACTGGAGGACTTGAAAATAAGAATACGAGCGGAAACCATACAAACTGCAGCATTATTTATATTGGCAAGAATACTGAGGAGAGTCCTGGAGACTTGAGGAGACTTGCTGTCACTCAGACTCCAGTGGAAGACAATCAGCTAACGTTTGGACGTTGACATACAAACGGGTCACCTAATCTCGGTCAGACGAAATTGTGGACTTTGATGTCCCGGCTGACCACAGAATAAAACTGAAAGAAAGTGAAAAGAATGATAAGTACCTCGACCTTGTTAGGGAATTGGGAAAAACTATGGAACATGAAGGGGACAATTATACCAATCGTGATTGTAGCTTTTGGTACTGTCACTAACTGATTATTAAAGAAACTGGAGGATTTGGAAGTTGTTGGACGAGTG
This sequence comes from Sepioteuthis lessoniana, assembly GCA_963585895.1. Taxonomy (NCBI): domain Eukaryota; kingdom Metazoa; phylum Mollusca; class Cephalopoda; order Myopsida; family Loliginidae; genus Sepioteuthis; species Sepioteuthis lessoniana. The sequence continues at coordinate 76,785 of CAUZXS010001653.1, read as the reverse complement.
GAGACTCTCCAAACTACAGCATTATTGAGAAGAGTCCTGGAGACTTGAGGAGACTTGCAGTCACTCAAATTCCTGTGAAAACCATCAGCTAAAATTGATGTGAAAAACTATCAGGGAGTAAATAATAATAATAATAATAATAATAATAATAATAATAATAATAATAGTGAATTTTACCATTCCGGCTGATCATAGAGTAAAACTAATAGAAAGTGAAAAGGGAGATTAGCACCTAGACCTTGCTAGAGAACTGGAAAAAAACTATGGAACTTGAAAGTGATGACGATACTAATTGTAATTGGTGCTCTTGGTACAGTCACCTAAGGAATAATAAAGGGACTGGGAAACTTGGAAAGAAGAGGACGAGTGGAAACCATCCAAACTTCTGCATTATTGAAATCAGCCAGAATAGTGAGAAGAATCCTGGAGACTTGAGGAGACTTGCTGTCACTCAAACTCCAGTAGAAGACCATCAAACGCTGATGTGAAAAACTTTCAAAGGAGTGAATAATAATAATAATAATAATAATAATAATAATAATAATAATAATAATAATCAAATCTCGCCTGAGAACTTGAAAGCTGTGAAACATAAAACTGACGGTGATACCTATCTTAGTCGGAGTGTTCCGAATAATCCCGAATAACCTGATAAAAACTTTGGGGAATTTGAAATCCTTTTATGTATTGAAATTGTTCTGACCTCCGCAGTGTTGAGATCAGTTAAAATACTAAGGAGAGTCAGTAAAAAACCACCAGTTACTACTTGTACAAACATTTACATAGAGTAAATTATGAACAACTGGTGTGTTTTCTTAATAAAAATGTGGTTGACCCCATCAGGGACTTTACAAGAAAAGAAAAAGAAAATATATACTATAAAACGAAATATTTGTTATGATCCATAAAAATAAGCAACGAACAAGGAAACAAATTGCATTTTTAATCACACACAAAAAATAAGTTTGTTTTGTTTGTTTATCTGTTTATTTTTAATGGATTTTTTTTAATATACAAGGTAAAAATCAGACAAGATGAAAGAGAGAAAGATAGAAAAAAAGAAAGAAAGATAGAAATTAGAGAGTGAAAGAATAAGTAAAAGGAAAGTGAGTAATAACAACAAATGACATAGAGAGTGGGGCTTTCTGCAAACCTCGTTAATAGCGAGAAGGACGAGAGAGAAAAAAAAGAGAGAGAGAGAGAAAGAGAAGGACGAAAAGGAGTAGAAACAGACATGAGTAGGAGGAGTAACTAAAGACTGAGGGTGTTAATAGCCGATAGGAAGATAAAGCGAGAGAGGGAAAATTGCTGAAGTGAAAGACATGAAAGCCATAGAGTGAATGACGAGGTAGGAGGAAGATTTTTAACGGTGAAAGCAATAAAATCGAACGCTGTCGGAAAAATTGGCCGACTGCTAATAATAATAGTAATAATAATAATAATAATAATAATGAACGATTCTTGTGTTGTTGGTTGTTGTCGACAGCCGGATTCCTCTACCCTCGGTCTTTGTGTATGGAATTGCTGTTAAACGATCCGAAATTTCGTTCTTCAGGAATCTATGGACAGTAAGTCTATTTTTTGTTTTTTTAGTTTGTTTTTTTTTTCCTTCTTGACTTTTTTTTTTTTTTTATCCAAGAAGAGTTTTCTTTCCTTCCTTTTTCATTTTGTAAATAAGTATAATTGTGTGTGTATGTTATTTATATATATATATATATATATATATATATATATACGCACACTTGCACTTTTATATTTAATTCACATTCCTAGGTATTTTAAGTGTTATTCGGGAACAATAAGATAATTTTTTCCATTTGTTGTCTTTTCTTTTTTTCCCCCATGAAAACAAAAAGGTTTGTTTGGGTCTTTTTTTTTAAGATATAAAAATAAACATTTTAATATTTAATCATTGCATTTCCTTTTCTTTTTAAAGCTTTTTTTTCAATAGTTTGTTTTTAATACCAAATTATGCAATATCCCATTAAGTCAGAACGACTTTCTTAGCTAATGATAATAATAATAGTTTGAAAATAAAAATTAGATTATTTAAAATCTTTTTTTTTTCTTTAACAGAAAATTATCCGTAAGTTTATTTTTAGGTTTTATTTTCTATCTTATAACTTCATTTATAACAGGACGTAACTACTTTTTTTTTTTTTTTGAAAAAAGAAAATGCCTACAGATTTTTTGATTCAAAAATTAAAACGCCAAATTTTTTTTTTTTTTTTTTTTTTTTTTCGGTTGTTGCATTTCAAATTTGGTCTGCAATAAATACATTAAAAAAATTAAATGCAATAAAACAACGGAGACTTTAGGGGAAGAGAAAACTTACGAAATAATTATAATAACAGCAACAATTATAAACAAATGCAAATAATTGAAAAGGCTAAATTGTGTGTGTACATATATAAACAAATATTAATTATTTGTAAGAAAATATCTTTTGTCCTTACGTTTTTAGCTCCTGATTTTTATCTTAGACATATCTCTTATTTCATCCTCATTCTATCTTTTTAAATTTCTATATACTTATTTCTTATTCATTTATGTGTAATTCTCAACTAATATATATATATATATATATATATATATAAAGAACTTGAAGTTTCAATAACACACTTCTGGTTTGTATAACATTTTAGCATGAGAGAACGAAGGACGGACAAGTACAAGTAAATAAACGATATTTGAAATAGAAAATAGACAGAAGAAAAAAATTATTATTATTATTATCAATCTCTCATCATTATTAGATGTCTATATTTATGTCTTTTATTAACTATACGTCTTTCTATCTCAATCGTTTTCAAGAAAATAATAATCCTATAAACATATATTAACTAAAAACATCGCATGTCGAGGACGAGCCTAAGTCCAACACACAAACACACTGACATTGGAGGTGATCTTAAAATCAAGACTAAAAGAAAAAAGAAGCAATTACAGGTTATATATTTTTATATAATTAGAATAGAATTATTATAATTTTATAATTATTTATCTTAGATTTCATTAATTTATTTGTTATTGAACTGGGAAAGTGAAGGGTAAGTTTTTCTTTTTCTTTTCTCTCTGAATGTTTTTCCTTTTTATTTTTATTTTTTATCTTTTTTTTTTTCAACAGGAGACAAACTGAACGTTTTTTTTTTTTTTGTTTTTAAGTTTCATTCGAATAGTTAGAAAAAGCAATTAAAGCAAATTTTGTTTCACTTATTTATTTATTTTTTTTTTTTTTTTGTTTATTTCATTTTATTAGTTATATCATTATTCTGTCTGTAGAGGGTTGTTTTATTTATTTTTTTTTTTTTAATCGGCATTTTATTAAACGTTTAATAAAAAGAGATGTTATAACCGAAGAGTGAACCATATATATATATATATATATATGTGTGTGTTTCTTCCACTTTCTTCACTAAATAGACACAATAACACGTTACTTCAAATCTGCAGGGTTTTTTTTTTCTTGTGGGGGTAGTTTTTTCAGGTTTTTCTAAAGATATTTTCTGATTTTTTTAAATTTTTTTTTTTTTTTTTTTTTTACTTGGTTTAAGTGCTTAATTTACATCTATCTTTATTTATTTATTTATTTTTTATACAAGTGGTTACAATAGAGAACAAGTGACAGCAAGTCTCGCAACGACTTCAGCGCTCACCTCCTGTATATTGTTGCTCGTTGTCATACTGATATGAAAATTCGTTTTTTCTTTCGCCAAATTAGAGTTTATTATTAGTTTTATTTCATGTTGACATCAGTTGCCTGGTGGTTATCGTGGGAGCTTGAATAATTGTAACTCCCTAAATAGAATCTATTTATTTCTAAAAAAAGATGCAAGAAGCAACACAATGTTTTTAATTTTACTGTTGCTACAGCTGCTTTAAATGACAACTAATACTACTACTACTTCAAGGCGAATTCTGTTAGATAAACGCAATTTTCAACAGATTAGATAGGAAAAATATCATTTATTCTTTTTTTTTTTTTTTTTCCCCTGTGCCGCACTCATATTCTATGTGTGTCTGTGTAGTTTTTTACAAGTCAAACAGTTATTTTGTGAGGTTGTGTCTTCTACATCAATCTAACCAGGTTGTTGAGTATATCAATATTGTGTGTGTGTGAGAGAGAGAGAGAGAGAGAGAGAGAGAGAGATGTAAGAAAGCGAAAGAAAAGAAATGTTGACCCATGTCTGTGCTTTCCGAATACTTTGCTTCGTTATCTTCATAGTGCCGATATTGGTCTCTTTAAATACAACTGATTTAAAACGGAAACGATAGATATATAGATAGATATAGACGGAGATAGATACTTTACCTTGTTATTGGTCTATTTACCGACATGTTTACCGCTATTCGTCCGTTTAACTCGTCTATTTTCACTATTTATTTACTTATTCCTTTCTGAACTTTTACCATTCCCTCCCAGATATTTAATTTCCGATGTTCGAGGGAAAGCATTCGACTCATTTTTCTTAAGACTTTTGGGGAAATAAAAATAAGATTTTAAAAAAATAGGTTTGGCGCAAGGTCGTGGCATATCATTAGGATAGAACTCGCTACCCCGTAATAACGGTCAGCAAGATTTGCAGGTTAAATAATAGTAGTAATTTACTGAGTTTTTTGCTTAGATGTGGTACAAGGCCGATTGAATGAGGCACCCAATGAGACTCGAACTCATTCGTGAAGATTTGCAAGTTTACCTTGATAACTGTTACACCACCTTAGGCGCCCAAGCTGGTTAAATATCATTACTTTGCGTGATGCCCAAACACTTTATAAAAATTATAAACAACATATCTTTTAAATGCTTTATTTTTATACAAATATAGTTATATACTACGCTTCGTTGAGTCCCAGAGCCAGAAGTATGGGGCACTCTTTGAGAATTGAACTCACTATCGAGCATGTTGTTATTACTTTTATCATTATTATTAAGAGGAGGCGCTCTTGTCGTAGGAAATGGAATCGACAACCTGCGTTCAAACACTGATCGAGGCTATCTACATTTCACATCGCAGTATATCCTTGAAAAATGCATGAATCCATCTCCCAGTTATAAGTAAATAGTAGGGCAGATTGGGCTCCTTAGCCCATGAATGGCAACCAGTCTCGGAAACCAGTTATTATCATCAAAGCTTGCTGACAACACAAACTCTTTTGATACTCCCTATCGTCCATAGCTCTAGGTAAGTCCTCTAGACGATACCCGGCGTCCGCACAAAACTGATGAATGCAAGTTTTCGCTAGTCGGCCAAAACTGGTGTATTCATGTATTGGAGTCCATAAAGGAACATCACGTATGAGTTTGTCCATAATTCTTTAGCAATGCCCAACATGTCTTGTTCCTCTTTAAATTGACCTTTTGTCACCTCCTGCTCGTAGCAGAGGGGTTGGGGAAATATATACATCGGGCAAGGTGTCCTTTTTATGCAAATATATCAATTGTACGGAATCATCGGCTTAAAAATGAGATATCTGGTACTGCTGGCATTTAACAAATACTTACAACACTTAGCTTAGTTTTAGCACCACGTCACTAGCATGGTGCATCCAGTCAGGTTTGAACTCGCCACACAGCAGTAATGATCAACCAGTTTGCTAACCAGTCGAGACAATCTTTCGCAGTGATAGTATAGGTTCAGTCCAATAATTCGGATCTTTAACTTAATGATACGCAAATATATCTATTTACTTGTAACCATATTGACGTTTATTTTGGCATGAACTATTTGAGGAACATTTTAGCTGTTGTCGCTATCTCTATAGCCAGACAAAAAAATTCAGATCATAAATCAACGTAGAAATCGATAGGCTTTACGGAAAGATAGACAGACAGAAAGATGGGTTATCAACAGGCCTAATAAACAAGATAAACACTTGTTTACAGTGACTGGATCGTAGGATTTTTACATTGAAATTTAGCTTTTCTCTTTTTCTTTATACCTACTCCTTCCCTGTGGTTATGGTTCGCGGAATAGAATGTTAGGCGGGAGTTCGATTCTCATTGGCTGTCCTCATACTTCCGAAAGCGTTGGGAGATGGAATCGGCAACCCAGGTTCAAATCCTGACACAAGACTGCTTGCATTTCACTTAGCACTAATGCACTAGGGAAAAGGCATGAATCTATTTTATTCTAATCTATAAGTCCTGTTTTAAGTAAATATTAGACTGGGTTCTTTGACCTTTGGTTAGGCAACCATTCGAGGAAAAAGAAAACTGGAATTCAAGCCTGCTTTACTTTTTGTGTCACATCCGACTCGTAACGGAAGGGTTAAGTAAATGCATGCTTCTAACCTCTTGCCAAGCTCAGCGTAGGAAATGACTGGTCCCATAATGTGACTTGCATAGAATTTGTTATTTTGAAAACATACATTATATATATATATATATATATATATATATATATATATATATATATATATATATATATATAACGGATGTATGTAAACAATTGTAATTGTGGTTCATAACCGTTTAAAATTTACTTCGCAGCTAATGGCTCCTTGTGGCTGAAGGGATAGAGGCTTGACTTGGCGATTGAATCAACCGGGTTTCGATCCCAGCTACGGGAAGCTAATGATGAGTTCTGATAGAACGAAACAGATCTGTCTGTGGATTATATATATATATATATATATATATATATATAATCACAAGTCTCACAAACAGTACGGAGTTCCTTGACCCTTACACACACACACACACATATATATATATATATATATATATATATATATATATATATATATATATATATATATATATATATATATGTGCGTGTGTGAAAAAATCGTGAAAGTTCAACACAAAAATGTAGGGTAATTTATAATATATTATTATAAATGTAAAAGTTAACTCACGACTTCGAGTTTCACGGTTATGATTGTTAGGAGAGTTTTTACCCTGTCTTACTTTTACATTTTTTACTTATATATATTAGGGAGATATGAACTAGTATTTTCTTTCTTTAAGTAACAATATTTTAAATTGTTCTTTCTAAATATATCTCCTGCTTTCTGTAACATCCTAATTATTATGATATACGTTTCAATTGATAACATATAATTATTAACCATTGTTGATATTATTATACCAATGTAACAATCTATTTTCTATGAAACATAAGGATGTTGTCGAATTCTTTCTTTCTTCTCGGAAGTAAATCAGTTGAGTTTTGTTTTTTGTTTTGTTTTGTTTTTTTGTTGACTTTATTTTTGTCTAAATTCATCAATTAAAAAATCTTTCTACACACAATCTTAACAAAACGAAAAGCATGAGCGGTCAGCTCAGCAATTGCCTGGACGAATTTCCAATCTCTCCGGTATAAATCACCCCCCCCCTTTTTTATTTTGCTTTTTATCTTCGAAGTGTTATGAGAGCTGCTAACGTTTAGTTATTATGACATCATACACGGCTTCCCCTCATTATGAAGGACAACACATTTCGATTTGACATTGCCATTTGCTTTCATTACCAATTCTTCGGCTTTAGGTATTTCCCCGTGAAAATCATTTTCACAATAGAACCGAAGAATTATGTAGTAGATTTATTACCTCCTAAATGTGTCGTTTAGTACAAGCGGCTAAAGCAGACAACATGTTTTAACAAATTTGGAGAACGTGAATCAGTCTTTGTTATCTTCGTAAATTCATAGCTTAATCGTACATGAATATGTTTTATACAGATAACTTCTTTTTCTTTTATCAATAAAAATACTTCCATTTTGGTCGTTGAATGATATTAAACTCTTTGTACAAATTCTTATTTTTCATTTAGGCAAGAACAAAAGAAATAGCTAAATGTGTGTGTATATATATATATATATATATATATATATATATATATATATATATATATATATATATACAACAATTAATTTTTTTTAAAAATTTTACGTGATGCTAGAAGTTAAAACAAAAATTACATCGTCGATTTAATTAAAAACGACTTGCTGCACAATATTTTCTAAGATGTTATTACATTCACAATGATATTAAGGTAAGTGGCTCATCTAGTAGAATTAGTGTTTCTCTTGCAAACTTTCTCCCGTTCAAATTTGAGGAAAAAAAGTAGATGTTCTGTTCTGCTAAAACTAAATTTTCATTTGTAAAATTTATCTTATTAGATTGTGTAGATACCGAAGTGTAAATTTTGTCTGTTATGTCATACACATTACAACGGCTTATCAATTCAAAGAATTCGGAATAACCATATGTACGCTGATAGCCACTCTCCATTGTCGCGCCGGGGGGGGTCAAGTAATAGACAATCAGAAATATAAAAGTCATAGTTGTTGTTTTTATGTATGTTTACTTGTTACCAAATGATCTATTGGCTCTGCTCCCCATTACACACACACACATGTATGTATGTATGTATGTATGTATGTATATATATATATAATGTAAGTTTTTCCATAAATCAGAAAAATGCTCAAACCTAGGCAATAGACCAGGATATAACTTAAAATAAATCTGATGATTCAGATTTTTGTGTGTGTACATATATATATATATATATATATATATATATATATATATATATATATATATATATATATATATATATAAAAACATACATGAAGCTTGTAGTAATGAAACTGTCAGGGGACTAATCATTTGTTTACGTTTTATCCGCCTTTTTGGCCTCTATTTGAGCACGCTTTTTTTTTCTTTGTGAAATCATAATCATAATATCATCATTCTTTTATAGAATGAACGAAATGTAGGCATGGCTCATTTTATATATATATATATATATATATATCCTAAATTTTGCAAAAAAAATACCTCAAACTGCTAGTAATAAAACTGCCACGAAGAAGTAAACATTCCTTTTATTTTAGCTTTATACATCTATATGAGATGACTCCTGAACAATTTGAGTTCTTGTTGTAACAGCGATCCATTATGGTGATAACGATTGCCACAATAAAACCCGTTACGATGTGCTTTTTTCTGCTGGGTTACGATTATACACACACACACACACACACACACACACACGGCACGTGCCTTTTGTACGCGGTTATTTTAACATCAATCCTACAGACTACTGCAACGGGGTTCAATACTTACTAAGTGCTTTATGATTATATTCGCCTTTCATAAAAAAAAAAAAATGCATCCAATATTATTCGCTCCCCTATCAAGGCTGACAATGAGAGTAACGACTTTTTGTTGCCACTGCATGTGTCAAATAAATAAGGTACTGTAGAGCAGTTTACCCAAGTATTCACTTACATACTTTCTTCTCTTTTAACCGTTTGACATGCCATTGACGTGTCACTATATCAAACCTCATAGAAGTAGATTCATGCCTTTGCTAAGGTTTTTAAGTATAAAGTGAAAATAAGCAGTCTCATTGCAAGAAATCGATGCATAGAAAAGCGTCTCTTATCAGTATCATCTTGCTATTTGATCTAATAAAAGCATACGTATCGAACACACACACACACACACACACACACACATATATATATATATATATATATATATATATATATATATATATATATATATATATATAGTTTTGTATATTACCTTTGTGTATAAGCAAAATCAGAATCTACATGCCACAGGCCTTAAAGATCTTCTCTTTACCAATAAGTTTTGGCTAGTTTGATGCAAGATAGTGAAGGCACCCTGTGAGTATCAAATTCACTACACTGGCAAGAGTCTGTTAAATTAGAGTACTGGCCATTGTCTTCACATCAAGAAAATAATACTAATACTCGTCTTTAAGTAAGACGTGTTCTTACATTGATAACACGTTTGTTTCTGATATATGCAATCTCGTAAAAAAAATATCTGTACGGCATTGAGCTTCTCTAGTAAAGCTGTTGGTCACTGTTTAATAGTCTTTTATTTGTAATACAACTATTTAGGTTCGAGCCTAGAAGACGGTATATACAGCAGGTCATGACGATTTTTATCCTTCCAATTTCCCCCCTACCACTCTCAAGTTTGAAAATAGTTAGTATAGATATACAATTCCTATGTGTGTGCACAATTTACGAGATCGTAAAATTTTGTGATATACGTATGCCTGCATATAATTATCAGTCTCTCGATTCTGATATTATTACTCAGCTTTTCTTCCCGATAGAATTTCTGTGTACTGTCACAAATACTAAAAAGAAAAGAGAAATTGCAAATGATTTTGAAAGTCGTCGCTGCCAGTTGACTGTTAAAGAAAAATAAGAAGGTATGGCAAATAATAATTGTCTTGTATAGATTTTTCTTCGAAATAAGGGATATTTATTGTCTTTGAGAAAGGGGGTTCGATTAGCTTCTGCTTTTTACAACCTTACGATGCCAATGCATGTGCCGTCAAATGTGCTACGCCGTATTCTTCAGTATGTGGGTTTTTGTTGGAGTTTTTTTTTCTTTTCTTCATAAGTTAAATACATTTCTTTGTATTGACGTGTTTGTTTATCAATATATGTATTGATTTACTACTTTCGTACAATTAGTATGTGAATAAGTGTACAAAGACGGCTGATCCATGGGTTCTTTTTTGAGTAGGCGTATAAGAGGAGTTGTTTGTAAACAGTTATACTGGTGTGGTGGTTCACATGTGTACATACAGAAAGCTTAGTTTTTCATTCGACTATCGTCACTTCATATTAGAAAATATTTGTAAATTTGTTTGTGCATAAATATTTGTTATCTGTTTTTTGTTTGTTTAGTGTGTTTTTTTGTTTATTTGTTCTTTGTTGTTGTTTTTTTTTGGGGGGGGGTATGTATTTACCCATTCGCAGGTGCGAGCATATGTTAGTGTCAGCATAATTCTTTCCCCAAAAGGCTTGCAATTTTTTTCTTCATTTTGGCTTCTAAATCTTTATTCCTTGTCGAATTTAGCATGTCTAACATGCTGGTCATTCGTCTGAATTTCTTTAGATGAAGCGTTTTTTTTATTATTGATTTTTCGTTTGTTTTTTTTTTTGTTTTTTTTTTTTTGTTTTTTTTAGTTGTTCTTTCATCGTATTATTGTTGCCATTTTTTTTTTTTTATCACCATGATCATGTTGTTTTACGGTCGTTGAATGTTAAATGATGTAAGCACTACAATTAAAAAAAAAGAAGAAAAAAAGCAATTATCTGATGAAAGAAAACTTAAGTCAAAATTTGATCATGCAAATCATTTCTTTCATCGATTTATCTAATCTCTGTCTGTCTGTCTCTCTCTTTTAAATTTTCATTAGTATTTGCAGTATTTTTACTTCATTATAATCAGCTCTTTAGCCTCGTGGGTAGAGTGTTCGCCAGTTGTCCGGGAGACCGGGGTTCAAACCCAGGTAGTCATACCAAAGAATTTAAAGAAGAATGGTACTTGATACCCCCTTGCTTAACACTCAGCATTATAAGGTACGTATCAAGGGTAAAGTGGAGCAATCCAGGGAAAGGAGTAGCGCCTTCCTCTACACCTCGGTGGAGTAGCTATTGAAAAGGGAGCCTTCTGGTCGCCCTCGACTACAGTTGGCAACTACTTTTTATAGTTGGTTGCTTAACAATTTTAGTTCACTCAAAGAAAAATACACACACAAATACATATATATATATATATATATATATATATATATATATATATATATATATACACTCTCCATTATAATGTATATATTTCTTGTTATGAATGATACATTTTCCTCTGCATGTGATTATTATGTATGTTTTATATATATATATATATATATATATATATATATATATATATATATAATAATTCGCTGTGCATTGAGACCTCTATTTGGATTATTCTTTTTAAGTCTATTCATAGACTTAAATGATATATATATATTTCTTGCATTATACGAGGAACATTTATTTATTAGCCCTTATTCACCCAATCTAGTCGTATATTTCATTTGAAGATAGTATTTTTGGACATGCACAAGACTGACATGAGGTGAGAAAATGAATTAGTCAACGTTTTGTCGTGGTCTACTCGCCTGTATTTGAGCAATTTTTTCTGATTTTAAATGAAAATGTTTTTCACACACGTATGTGTGTGTGTGTAATTGTAGAGTTGTTTTTTTTTTCTTTTTTTAGGTTTGTCTTATTAAAGATAAGAGATACCTATTGTACTTTTTTTTTTCTTTCATAAGTTTCTCCTGTTCTTAAAATCTTAAGTCTCAGTGTTTCTTTTTTATCAATGGCTGATTATATTTGAAAGCAAAAAGAAATCTATTTATTTTTAACGTTATGATCTCTGCGCTGTTCTTACATAATTTTAGCGACATATACTTGTCAATTAACTTGTAGGATCTTCCCTAGCATAAAACTAAATATTAATGGTGAATATTATGTTGCTCTAATCTTCTAAATAGGGAAGGTTTGCTCCTTTTTAAGTATCGATATACGAAATCTTGGGCTAACAAACCACTGACACTGCAACTATCTCAACCACCAAATAGGCTCCAAATATGGTATATACAAATGCGTACAAATCTGTGTCTTTCACGCGTGCGTTTTCCAAATGTTGGATATAACTGTATATTTTACCGCTATTAATGCCAATATTATTTAAAAGGTTGTACACGCTTTCAGCATATGTTTAAAGATGTTTACCACGCTTAGATTAGTTTGGCTCAAGGTCAAGTAAGGAAGAAGTTAGAAAAGATTGGGCGATTGTGTTACACCAGTCATTAAAAATTAAGACTTGTCTATATTAGAAATCAACATTCAGAATTCTTCACCTTGGTTTAACCCTTACGACTCTGAGCCTCCCTTGACCTTAGGCCTCACACTCTGACCTTTTTTGCTTCATGAATAGCTGAAAATGCCAAAATGTAATATGTTATCTAATCGATTTACAAAGTGATAAAGATCAGGTTACAACATTCAATAGACAATTTAGAATTTTAAAAATGATAAAATTGAAACATTTTATTGGTGATAGCAATATAGAAATAAAGAATCTCCGGCCAAAATTGCGGCCACTCGAGTTTGGACTTAAAGTTAGCGGTAAAAATACTGGCTGCGCTAATCCAAAGGGTTAAACATTGATCATTGTTTTCGGTAGCTAATATGCAACTAACAAGCTGGTTTATACTAGTCACCCCTCTCTCTCTCTCATGTAATCTGCTATCAACAGCGTATCGATCTTACGGAAGTCTGATCTATCCGATAAAATAAAACGGTATTTTTTCAATGCTGTGGCTGTGTTAATACTAATGTATGGATGCACCACATTGACACTAACAAAACGCATGGAGAAAAAAACTAGATGGGAACTACAAAAGAATGCTACGTGCTGTTTTGAACAAATCCTGGAAGCATCATCCCACAAAACAGCAGCTGTACAGCCACTTACCTCCCATCTCAAAAACCATCCAAGTAAGACAAACAAGACATGCGGGGCAACTGCTGGAGAAACAAGGACGAACTCACAAGTAATGTTCTTCTGTGGACCCCTATAAATAAACGTGCTAGTGTTGGCTGACCGGTAAGAAATTACGTACATCAGCTCTGTGCAGATACTGGGTTTAGTTTGGATGACCCGCCTGGAGCAATGAATGATAAGGAGAGAGAGAGCGCAATCCGTATTGTCCACACGTGTGTGTGTGTGTGTGTGTGTGTGAGAGAGAGAGAGAGTTTATCCGGGCGCCACTGTTAGTTTACAAATATTGTCATATGCCACTGGACACCATCTGCGATTTATCTGATATCCCACCGTGTCAGAATATGGCACAAGGCCGTTTTATAGCGGGAGCCGCACACGAATCGAGACTCATGCGCAGTTGGTGCAAAAATTCCCCATCTGGTTAACGAAAAAACTTTCTTTAATCTCAATTCTTTTTATTTCCCAAAATTTGATTTGATAACAATCGACTCCTGTTTCTCTTTTGCCATCACCCATTCATCATCATTTAACTCTAAGCAGTTTAGGAGGCGTGTTTAGCACAACGGTTAGCATCGTCGTTGGAAATGAAATCGGCGACCAGAGATCAAATCTGGAAGAGGCTGTTTACGTGTCACTTCACGCTAATGTCCTTCTCCTCACTAGCAACGGCTAAATAGTAGGGCAGACTGGTAATTTAGCCTTGGTAAGGCAGTCAGTCTCGAAGGAAAACTCTGAATTCTCATCAGATGAACTCTGAAAAAAAAAAACATGTCATATCCTGCCCTTAGCGGTGAGTACGGGTTAGATATTTATCTGAACTCCTAGCCGACCGGATTGGACATAAGGTTATTTTATAGTGGGTATCACTCAAGAATCGGCGGTGAAAATGGGTCAATACAAACATCCATATGTAATTTCTAAAACATAATTCTCATCAAGAG
>CAUZXS010001653.1:2500-57500 GCA_963585895.1 Sepioteuthis lessoniana | reverse complement strand
GGCGATAATCGTTACACTGAATGCGCCTTTTAATTTTTACATGATTTGCTACATTTGTTTAATAGTAAAGAAAAAATGCTTCAGTGCGTGTTCGAGTCCCAGTGAGAGTAGGAGTCTCATTATGATGATGATGATGATGAAATTATTTTCATTTTCGTTTCTGTTTTATATCTTCAGTCATACCTTGTCTTTCAAAACCGATCAGTTATTCCTCCTGAATATATAGACTTGTAAGAAAAAAAAATTCTTTTTATTAATTTTACTTTTGTTATACCAATATGTTTATAATTTCGAAAGTTAAGCTATATGTTCATGCCATCCATCACTCTAGCAGGACTACGGTAGGGTTATATGAAATGTCAGCAGTTACCCATACTTCCGGTTTACCCTTTTCAGAATATGAATGTTCTCCAAGGGAAGACCAAGAGACTAAAATATTGCCAGAAAGTGGGTGAACGCAACGTCAGACTGCCTCAAGGCCTCCTGTCCGTAATTCTATCACCAAGGCAAGTTAGCCTGTCACGCTGGTAGGGAGGGTGGAATTCATTTTTTCTCCATTTTGACCGGTTTCTCGTACCAAGAATAGAAAGTCCAGTCTATAATTTACCAATAGCAGATAAAGAGGGGAGAATAAGTGTATTCAAGCCTAACAGCCTCACTCAGCATTAGAACGTGGTTCTCCAGGTCTATCTTCCACTATGATAGCCATTACACCAACCACGCCTCCTAAGATATAGGGCAATAATATTTGGGTGCATCAAAAGTACTTTTGTTTTGTAATCAACTGAAATTTAACGAGGAACTTCTTGAGAATGATATTTACGTGAAAATTTAATATTCTCAATATGGTTATTTCTTTTTTCATGCAAGATATCCAGTGTTGCGTGTAGAGTTTTCCTTCATCTTACGATTCATTGTATCATTATTTATAAATATGGTTTTATTTCAAAAGTCTAATCAACACTCTTCAAACGCTTGAATTTATTTTGAGCAATTCTATCTGATGTTATTTCATTTCCTTCCACTTTCGAATTTCGCAAGCGGCTTTGAAGCCCAGTTTAAAATAACGTCTCAGAATTGCCAATAAGTCAGTACTTCTATATTTAAAACCAAAGGTACACATGAAGAATATTTAATTTTTTTTTTTTTTTTTTTTTTAAATCTTACATTGAGTTATCTCTGTAATGATTAGCGTCCTTGGCGAACCAAGTTCAAATCCTGTACGTGGCTGATTGCATTTTACATAGCTCTTGAAAAAAAAGTACGAATTCCAGTAATCAACCCCTAGCTATGAGTAAATAGTAGGGCAGACTAAACTCTTTAACTTTGGTATGCTACCTGGTCTAGTTGGAAAATTCTGAATTCAAACCTGTAAAACTCTGCTTAAAAAAATTGATCTTGTGTCACATCCTACTCGTTCGGAGGGGTTAGAGATATATATTTGTTTTTTTTTTGGGGGGGGGGTTCAAGTATAAGGTAAAACAGGCTCAAATCCTGCGACGCCGTTTTCGTTGTTGATCTTTAGGTAAGCTAGTATTCAAGACGTATTGAATATCATTTCATCTGATAATAGAAAACGTGAATCTTAGGTGAGGTAACATTCTCAACGTCACCTGAAGATCGAAAATGGGGTGTAGGATGTTGGCCTGTTTTATTATCATATTTTACACGCAAAATCTATTGTGATATTGCCCTGTATTTTCGCGAATGGTAAAGATTTTACAGAATAAAAAATGCTTTTACCATTAAATTTGAATAATTATATATATATCGATATCATTTTTAGGCTTTAGACGTGACTATGAAACAAGCTTTGGCGTAAAAGTCTGTAAAAAAACAAATGACTAATAAATCAATTCTAAATCTCTGAAAAAAAACCCGATGAGTAATGGAAAAACGGCTGCTGTAATGAAAATACCAGGAATACTAAGGAGTGGTGCTGTTTGGAAGAGACTTGTTGTCACTTGATCCTTAACGGAAACTACCAGTTACGACTGGCGAAAAAACTGAATTCGAACAAGTAACAAACCAGAAGCTCTTTGAAAACTCTTGGATAATTCATCACCCTAAAGATTTTTCTTTTTATCTCTTATAAATCATTTGCTGTGGTGGATCGACAGGACACGGTGGATGACAATAATGTACAAGTCAGACGGTGACAACTGAGGGGAAATGAAAGTCAAAGGAAAGGTTTTATCAAGCCCCGGTATTAATAGTTAGCCTTGCTCGAACAAGCCCTTAACAAATGATTAGCTAACCAGTTTTGCTGGCTATAACAACTCGAGTGCATTCGATTCTCACTAGGTGTCTTACACCAGCGACCTTGTGCTAGACGACGCCACATTTAGTAACAACCCCTTTAACAGACTTATAGGAGACAAGTTAATGCTAGTTTCGTCTAGGCTATTAAAAAATGTGTAACAATGCTTCAAAAGCTTAATCAGTGTGGGTTTGAACTGTTAATTGATACTATTAAAACTGCTCCTTCGTCATTTAAAATTACCAGTACTTACGCATATTACAAACGGGTTCTAAAATGGTCATAATTAAAATCAAAGGACATGGTGTCCTTTTTATTAAAGTTTATTATCATATTCAAATGGCATTTCAACTTTGGTTATTTAATTACAAAGCTCTCTTTGTGGAACAGCAATCATGGTCTTCTTTAATCCATAAGTAGGGGATAGGGAAATTCGTATCACTCCCAAGGTTATTTGTCCGAAAGTGAACGTAATAATGCGACTACAACTGTTAGAACTCACAACAATATCACAGTCCACCACGTTAACCACAACGCTACAGGGACTCCTCCATTGAAGTTTAGGATAATTATTAGTATTTGAAGAACGTTTTTACTCTATTTGTCTTTCATATATATATATATATATATATATATATATATATATATATATATATATATATACGTATAATAAGGTGCTTGTAGCGAAACGGCTATCATCATAAGAAGTGTTCACAGCTACCTGATTTCAAATTCTGAACGAAGGTGTTTGCATTTTGCATAGAAGGAAAGTATTACTCCAACTATTCTTTCTCAAGCTATGGGAAAATAATAGTGCAGATAAAGTTCTTTTAACCTCTGCATGGCAACGGCTCTAAAGACAACTCTGAGTTCTAACCATACCCTAAGAAGTATGGACTACGCCTGGCTATTTCTGCCCAATATATGATACATGAGTAACGCATTTTCCTGATCAAAACAGATACCAGTTTGTTTGTTTTTTCTTTTTTTCCCTTTTTTTTTTTTTTTTTTTTTTTTTTTTTTTGCTTGTTTTTTGTTTTGTTTTTTTTGTTTTTTTTTTTACTGTCTAGTTTACACCCGACGTGGCGTACGGAAGACAGCTTCGAGTTCGTTCGGAAATCTTTAGATACTCCTGAAAATTAACATTTCGAATTAATATTTTAATTCATTATTTTCCAAATGTGGATGCATAGTATTTACCTTTCTTTTTTTTTCTTTTTTCTTTTTTTTAAATTAAAAGAAAATTGAGTTTCTAAGCCCCCATCGTGCCTTTTATTTTTATTTATTTATTTATTTTTTTTTTTTTTTTGTCCAGGTAACTGTAGAAATTAAATGGATTCCCTCTTAGTAGCTCGACACATGACTACGATAGATAACGTCTAAGTATATATAGAGAAGCAGATAGGTATCTACCTCTTGCAACGATTACCAAGAGAGCGTTACCGACGCTGAGTGGACACTAAGGAATAAATGATGAGACAGATCCCTCCTGAAACTAATACAGCATAATCTATTCTGACATGTCCCTTACGGTCCCTAAGATTCACCTTGAAATCAGGCCAACAATGGTTGAGACTTAGCAGCACAGACGGACGGTGAATTATAAGATTGTATTCACAAGGATATATCAGATTTATAAACAATGAACTTAAATGGTTAACAACAATTGTTTCAATACAAGTTAGTCCTTATCAAAGGTTTCGATAAGAGGAACTGTTTTCTCTGTACCGGTAAGACCAAACTAAATGTAGAAAAAGTATTAGCTGAAGTTGCGTTAACAATGAATAAAACCTTATTTATTTATTTATTCAAAATTAGTCCCCTTGGCATTCAACATGCACATTCCAACGAAATTTTTATTGGTCGAGGCACTGCTGAAATTCCTCTTTAATCTGGTATGAAGCTGAGTCACTGTATTTCTTCTAATGCCTTATCACATGTAAGATCTTCACCTTCAGATTAATTTTCAGTCGAATGGTGCTAGATCTGTGAAGAATGGAGGGTGTAGCTCTTTCACAATCCTGTGTTATGTCGAAAACTTCTTTCTCTAAATATCGAGACTAGTTCCATTGCTTTGTTTTTTTGTTTGCTTGTTTGTTTTTTTGTAGGTTTGTTTTTCTTGTTTGTTTTCTTTTTCAGGGAGGAGTCTCTTTTCCTAATCGGTACTGACTCATCTCCACATGAACATTTTAATTGTATAGATAGCTCAGGTTAAAGTAAAATAAACGCGTTTGTCTCGATACTATTCGATCACTCCTCGTATAATGTTTAATGGAAAACAAATTGGGACACCACATCAAGCATTTTTTTTTTAAATCCTTATAAGCTAAAGGGCATTTCAAATAATCTTAAAATAGATTATACCCTTCATCTGTTGAGCGATAGACGAAAATAAATGAAACATTTTGCTTTAACTATTTTTTTAATCCCTGAGATATGACTATTTTCTTTTTCTTTTTTTTTTCTTTTTTTTTCTTTTTAACGTCAAGCAAAGCGTGGTTAAGTTAGGCTATTTGGTTTTTAATGGTATATCAACCTTTGATGGTTATTTAATACCAAATCTTCTTTATAGATGTATAATGATTTTTTAAATGAATAGTTGTAGGAAGTATTTTACGAAGCTCTTTGCTTCAACATGGTACAAGGCCGAAGGAAAGGGACACTCAGTGAGACTCAAACTCGCTCGAGTAGGTTTGCTAGTCTTGCTTGCTATCCATTATACCACCAGAGGTGCTCTGAATAGTGGTAGGTAACATTTTTAAACGACCAGAGCTCATTTGTTTGTACACAGTTAAATGGTTTCCTGTAAAGTAAATAATTATAATGTTCTATTCTAGGAGGTGCCCGTGGTGTAATGGCTATCGTCGTAGGAAATGGACACGGCGACACGAGTTCAAATTTCACATAGCACTAATACTCTTAGGAAAGGTATTAATCCAATTATTCTCCCTCCAGCTGTGGGTAAATAGTAGGACAGACTTGGTTCTTCAGCCTTGGTGAGGCGATTAGTCTAGGAGAAGGAAAACCCTAAATTCAAACCTGTTAAACTCCGCTTAAAAATTGACCTTGTGTCATATTCTGCCGGAGGGGTTGGTAAATATGATAAAGTTCTATTTGACCCACAGATAGTACCCTAACAGGTACTCCGACTCTGAGTGGACCTTTGAGTAATGGCAATGAAGGGATACTCCGCATACCCCAGAGCTGCAGCCTCACTATCGAATGGTTTAGTGTCATATCCAATACACTCGTTGCAAGGGTCTTATCTATCTGCAGAGATGCAGTTGGCGCTTTCTACAACCCCAGCCGACTGAGCTGAAAAAGTGTGGCTTGATTCCAAATATATAATCCTCATAAAACGAGTACGAAATAACTAGGGATAATTTGCAGAGATCTTTTATATTGTAATTACGTGTATATATAAATATTTTATATTTGAAAACAAACCTGAATGTGCATCACGAATGACTGTAACAGTCACCGCATAATGCGCAGTGTACATCTAAATCTGTGTACATGTAAGCTTGCCTCTATTCACAACTGCATATAACATCTACGTTGTGCGTTCCTAACTGCTCGTGCGCGATATGTTACGGCTTTTGTTTTTAGATACGTGTATTATTTGTATTTCTAGTTATTGCACGTATTCACCCAAACCCTCTGCTACGGACAAGATGTGTCACAAGGTCATTTCTTTATGCAGGGCAAGGTTGGTTTCAAAGATTTTCCTACTCCTAGATTGGCTGCCTATGCAAGTTTGCTCAACTATTTACCCATAAATGGCGGGGCAATGACTTTGTTATATACCTATAAAACGAATGAGGTAATGACCGTAATACCTTTTTTATAAAACTATATCACTCTCTTTATTTCTCGATAGGGTCGAAACTCTATAGACATGTGGGAGAAACAGAGACGAAGGACGCGGACACAGACACAGACTGGCGGAGGACTGCTATATTAACCAATACGATAACTTCTTAACCACGTTGATTCGATATTCACCCCTCCCCACTGAGCACTTCTACTTCTCGGCCGGGGTACGGCAAAAGACCACTTGGCTCCTAGCCCCTCTGGGCACTCGCTAGCTGCTATACATGATATACTGTCACTCAATGTGACTGTGTGTCTGACGGTGACCATTTGACTGTGGGTACCTATATATATATATATATATATATATATATATATATATATATGTGTGTGTATATATATATAAATTTTTCAACGTTCCGGTTGTCAACTCACGTGAGCTGCTTACATCTCCACATCGCTTGTTTTCCGGTAATCACTTTGTTTATGCAGCTGGAACATCCTCTCCCGGAAACCCCTGATTGACAGCTCTGTAAAAAGTCAATATGCAACATATTCATACCTTTCCAAAAACCATTAGCGTGAAGTGAACAGCAGTCACGACCAAAATTTGACTTTTGTTGATTCTATTTCCTACGACGATAACCATTATGCTCGCTATTGTAATGTGTATAAAGAAATGTGAAATGCGGTAAATTGAAGTCGTTTACCAATTGTCGCTGAACGATTTGGCGGCAATTAAGTCGAATGTTGAGTCGCATCCTATATATGGTAATTATAGCATAACTAATTTCAAATAAAGAAATAAGGAATATATTTAGTAATTAACAATATAATTTATTTCATTTGAGAAACTACAATGACAGAAGTGAGCGCAAGCGAAGAAGTCATTTTATAATTAAGTTGAAAATTAGAAAGAAAATTGTATTATTCTCTCATAGCTTTCGCTCTAGCAAAACCACACAGAGATGTGCCATTTTGTTGTAACGGTAATATAATTATTTACTAAGCTTTATTAATACAAGGCCAAAAGTATAGGGTGCCCAATGAGAATCGAATTCACTAACAATGATTTGCAAATCTACTTTACTTATTACAGCACGTCCCTGGACCTTGGGCCTAATGAGTAATGTTCGCCAACGGTCTGGTAGACCAGGGTTCAATCCCAAGTCGAGTCATACCAAAGACTCAAAAAATGGTACTTGATGCCGCCTTGCTTAACACTCAGTATTATATGCTACAGATCAAAGATAAAGCGGAGCAATCCAGGGAATGGAGTAGCACCCTCTCCTACACCTCGGTGTAGTAGCTATTGAAAAGGGAGCGGTCGGATCACCCTAGACTAACGACCACAGCACGTAAAATGTCCAGTGTTACAGTAATATATTAACATATAAAAATCTGATCATTATAATGTACGTATGTGCGTATATACGCTTGCGTTTACGCATTTGCATTATGCATGACTGGTTTTAACGGCATTTCAAGTCGTCTAGGGTTATTTAATTCATAAAAATTTATTTTGTCTTAGAGATGAGACCCTAACATGTAATACCATCCAGGGTTAGAGTAGATCTTGAGTAATGGCAATGAAGTAGTATTCCGCTTAACTAAGAATATACTCTTAAATGCAGTATAGTATCATACTCAGAACATCCCTTTTTCTAGGAAACTTCATTGTATATGACATGGAGTTCGTGTGTCATAGAGTAATATGAAAATCGTAAATGTAGCCCATCACTCTTCGTTTAACTAGTTAATAATTTCGTATTTCATACCAATGCACACAAATATATCTAAACGTACATACAGACTTGTTTTATAGTTGCATTTTTCCTGTTGGGGTCAGAAATCGAAGTTCGAATCGAGATATAAAACAGTATTTCGAATGCTGATTTTTCAAGTTAGGCAGAGATTTCCCACTAGGAACACTCTTCTTATTCCGTTGGACTTTTCGTCGTACTGAAGTAAGCTTGGCAAGAAAAAGGCTTTCCTGTAGCGCATGTCGTATGTGTACCCAAAATCCCAGTTAAAAAACGTGAACTACTAGACTGTTTACACAGATCCTTTTGTTTATTGATGAAAGTTTATATAGAAATTGATACACTTTTTGGATGAGCTGATGACAGAAAATGGCTTCAGTGAGCCCCGGATTCTCTGAACAACGTTCCTTCGGTTTTGAATTTTTTTTTTTTTTTTTTTTTTTTTTTTTTTTTTTTAGATTTAGTTTCTTTATCAAATGTACTTGACTCCCCATGAGGTCAGCCCAGTTAGCTGGGGCTGTAGAATACGCCAAATACATCTCTGTTGAGAGGTAAGCCCCTCGCCCCTCAACGAATGTCCTAGATATGACCCTAAACAATCTGATGGTAAGGCTCAAGTAATGCTGAAGCTTTAAGGAATGCAGAGTACCCCTTCATCGTCATCGCTCCCAGGTCTACTCTGGCACAGAGTGGTAGAACCTAAAAGGGTCCTATCTATGGGTCAAATAGAACTGTTTGATATTTAAACTGTGTGTATACAAATGATTTATGTTGAATTGTTTAAAATAGAACTGTTACTTGTAAACAAGTGACTGAGGTTTAATTGAATTGTTAGCGATACGTTGTTATACTTGGAACTATTTAACTTTGTTGTCTTATGTTTACAAATCATATATATTTAATATATATGAATAAACTGGATTTGGCATTAGATGACCTACAATATTTGATATGCCGTAAAACTACACCAACCATCCCCATGAGGTTAAAATGTAACACAAAGGTCGGTTTCTTGGAGGGTGCAAGAAGCAAATTGCTCGCGATCCAGTTTTAAAAACTATTTAGATTCCTTCCACATTCACTTTCAGGGTCGCCCTAAGCACCGAGCAATAAACCCAGCCCCTATCTCTTCTTATACGTATTTACCCAACCCCTCCGCCACGGACAGGATGCATCACAAGGTTAATTTTTAATTTTTAAAGAGTCTAGTTTGATCCACCATAGCTGGAGAGGAAAAAAGGAAGAACTCGTGCTTTTCCCAAGAGGATTAGGGCAAAGTTAATCGCAGTCTAATCCAAGATTTGAACTTGGTTTGTCAAGTCTACTTACTACGACGATTACGGCATTCATCTTCTATTAAGTTTGGGGAATATCATACCCTGCGCATTTCCTTCCTCCCTCTCTTTCTCATATGAATTAAATTACCATGACTAGAAAATCCGGCAAACACCCACGTGCTACATACGGAACACTGAACAGCTGTTTCGACAGGGTCTCATCAGCAGTGCATACCGTGATCCCCATCACTAGAGATCGAACCAGCAACCCCAGAATGCAGAAAGCGAACTTCTACCAATGGGCCACCAGTTCATGCCACACATAAACGATGCCAAATCAACCAGTCATGGTAAAAAAGCGCGACTACATGATATAATGTATCTTGAAAGTACGTTTTTTACCTTACAGAGGACACGACCACCTCTAGGGCTACGTTGTAGGAAGTATTTTACAAAGCTCTTTGCTTCGACACGGCACAAGGCCGAACGAAGTAAGGTAAAAAAACCTCTGCAAAATATCGCATGTGGGTGTTTGCCGGATTTTCTAGTCATGGTAATTTAATTAATATGATATCAATTCATATATATATAATATATATATATATACACACTAGGTGTGTGTGGCGTTACGGTTATTACAAAATGGACTCGACGAGCTAAGTTTGAATCTTAGACGAACCTATTCATTTTGAATTTATGTCCTTGAGAAAGACATAAATTCCTAATTAGGCAAACTCGGCTTTTTTAGCTTTAGTACACTCCCAGGTCGAGTCATACCAAAGACTTTAAAAATGGAACTTGATACCACCTTGCTTAACACTCAGCATTATAAGGTACGGTTCAAGGGTAAAGTGGAGCAATCCAGGGAATGGAGTAGCGCCCTCCCCTACACCTTGGTGTAGTAGCTATCGAAAAGGGAGCCTTCGGGTCACCCTCGACTATGGTCGCTAACTTTACTTACTTACTTACACTCTAGTGGGTAGAGTGTTCGCCAATGGTCCGGGAGACCTGGGTTCAATCCCAGGACGCGTCATACCAAAGACTTTAAAAATGGTACCTGATACCTCCTTGTCTAACACTCAGCAATATAAGGTATGTATCAAGGGTAAAGTGGAGCAATTCAGGGAAAGGAGTAGCGTCCTCCCCTACTCCTCGGCGTTGTAGCTATTGAAAAGGGAGCCTTCTGGTCGCCCTCGACTATGGTCGCCAACTTTACTTACAGCAATTTGCCATCTCTTTGTACGAAATGTCCGGCTTGTTTC
The DNA here is from genome assembly GCA_963585895.1 of Sepioteuthis lessoniana. Taxonomy (NCBI): domain Eukaryota; kingdom Metazoa; phylum Mollusca; class Cephalopoda; order Myopsida; family Loliginidae; genus Sepioteuthis; species Sepioteuthis lessoniana. The sequence continues at coordinate 47,125 of CAUZXS010001653.1, read as the reverse complement.
CGGCTTTGGAAATTGGAAAACAGTTGGTTTTCCAATCTTAGATGGTAGGATGTGTGGGTAACCAAACGGGGTATTTTTCCTTGGTCCTTTTTATTTTTAGGTTTTCCACACTGTTCCTCATGTTTTTCATTGTATATAAACTAATTGTGCATAAATTACGGGTTTTTAAGTAGGTTTTCGCAGAGAGAATGTGGTATTTTGGTGATTCCAAAATAGTCTGCGAGATTTGCTTATTACCCCATCTTTTTTTTCTTCTTTTCATTGCGTCCTGTCAGTCGAACTTGAAATACGCTGACTGTATTCTTTGTTGAGGGGCAAGACGTCCTCTCTCTCTCTCTTAAAAAAAGTGTACTGAGTTTGACACTAAACTGAATCTGATAATGAGGGTCTACTTCTGATTATCTGGAAAGTGTACATTACTACTTCCTTACCATTACTCCTAGGCCCACTCGGACTAGAAGTAATGGTACTTGTTCGGGGTCATTTCTATGGATCAAATAGATCTGTTTAAAAGTCATTCGTATTTGATAGGACCGTGTGCAAAAAAAATATCTTAAACAACTTCACAAAAAATTTAAATATGAATAACAAAGACGATTCCCTAACACTGGGCATAAAATAACCCTAGATGAGTTGACGGGACGTTAAAATTAATCGATCCATCTTCTGTTCATCTCGATATGATACATTTTAGTATGTTTGTGTAGACGTGTGATATGAACATTCATTCAAATAAAGTATCAACTTGCCTAGTCGGGTGGGACTGTAGAATACAACGACTGCACCTCAGTAGAAGAGTAAAAACACCATCCCCACAAAGAGTGTCCTGGTAATGACACTAAACAATCTGATGGGGAGGTTCCAGTAATGCTAGAGCTTTGGGGGAGTGCGGAGTACCCCTTTATTGCCATTGCTAGCCCGGAGTGGTAGCACCTGATAAGGGTCCTATCTATGGGTCAAATAGAACTGAAAATGCGTACTTATGCTAAACTGAATAACTTGAAATAGAACTGTTTTGATATTTAAACGTCGTACTTACGCTAAACTGAATGTTTTGATATCTATCTGTGTGTAGACAAAAACTATACTTATACTAAACTGAATTGTTCGAATTAGATCTATTTGAATAAACTGAATAGCTTGAAATAGAAACGTTTTTGACAATTAAACTGTGTACTTATGCTAAACTGAATTGTTTAAAATAGAACTGTTTATTTGGATAAAAATGGATTTAATAACCTACAAAGGTTGATATGCCATAAAACCCAAACAAACAAAAAACGTTTGTATTTTTCTTTCTTCTTTCTTTTTTTCCGTATAGACTACAAAAAGTCTTCCTTATTTCACACACACACACACACACACACACACACACACACGTTAGTTTAAAATACAGAAAAAACAGATTTACGGCAACACAAAAGTCGTGTACTTCTACTTATGACATCGAATGCTTATTTTTATTAGAGGCAGTTCCTCCCATTTAGCAAGTTTGGCGCAGCAAACTCTTTCTATTTTCATTTGTTCCTGCATCGTAATGACCAAAGTTTGATCAATATTATATACGGTAGGCATTTCTCACGAACGCACGCCTACTAAAACATATAAATAAGCACACACACACCCACACGTGACTACATGAATATATTCCGTACCCAATCAAGTGAAACGTTGATTATAGAAAGTTTATTCTTGTTCCTGGGTGATTATTATCATAAGTTGTCCATCATTTTGACCTTGATCAGCAAAGATATTCAAATCTCTTTGACCGACTCGAGAGTGCAGAGTGTATGTGTTTGCTGAGTTGTTCATTCAGACTCGCTATTAACACGAAGCATAATTCTTACATAGAACTAAATTTATATATATATATATATATATATATATATATATATATATATAATGACGTCACGCATATAAATTGTGTGAACTCTTTATACTCTATAAAACAAAACAACTTACCTGTATGTGTATGTGTGTATGTATATATATATATATATATATATATATATATAGACTATTAATTTCTAATTATTTCATTTTCATGCTTTAACATGTAAGACGTTATAAATGATTAGTTCCGAAAATTAGTTTCGATTTTTCGTTATTTTTCTGAAGATTTCACGCAATTTATTATATGCATAACGCCATGTCAGTTATCATATATATATATATATATATATATATATATATATATGAGAGTAGTGGGTTTTTTTTGGGGGGGGGTGTTTAATGACATATCAGAGTTCATAGGTTATTAAATGCCAAAACCATTTTTGTAAAAAAAAATAGTAGTGGTGCTATTCAAAACATAGCTGTGTGTGTGTGTATATATATATATATATATATATATATATATATATATATATATATATATATATATATATATATATACACACACACTGCAGCATAGTTCTTGTAAAATTTTATCCGCGTTTAGGTCCGTCTTCTGGTTAAGATCAGTCAAGTATCAGTGCGCTCTGTCGGGTTGCCCTCCTGTAACTACTACCTGTGACTGGAAAGTAGTAGCCGTACTCATTTTTAAAACCAAAAATTATAAGATATGCAAATGAAACTAGTTATTATTTCAAAAAGTAAGAAAATTAATAATTCCTCGAAATTGGAACTCAATAATAAAAAAAGGGGGGAAAGAAAACAAAACATGTAAGGATGATTTTTTTTTTTAATTTTGTTTTATATTTATTTATTTATTCCTTTTTTTTTTTTTTTTTTTTTTTAATTGATTTATTTTTAGGTAATATATTTGCTTTGACTTCCACTAAAGCAGATACAACGACCTGCGTATATATCAAACTCTGAACTTGGGAACAAAGTAACTGAGATAAAACAAAATTACTCTTTTCTTTATATAATTTTAAGTATTGCTGACTTAAATATAAGTAGTAACATCGATATGCATTGATTTTTATCTAAGAGGGGGCGTTACCAAACCTTTATTATGCAAAGAAAAACATTTTTAAAGAAGAGAAAAACAGTCACAGCATTAAATAATCAAACGTGCCTCATTTCAATGTTTTGTCTTTTCTTTTTAATTAATTAATTTACTTTTTAAATAAATGGTAAATTGCTTAACTATTTCTTTTGTTCTTCGTTTTAGAAAAAGATTCCCTCAAAAGTCCTTCAAAAAATCTGAAATTTTTGATAGGAGGATTTTCCGAAAGCTAGATTCAGATACCTTTATATTATGTTTGTGGCGGATACGGTCTTTTGGTTTTAATGGTATATCAAGTTTCGTGGGTTATTTAATGACAAAGCCATCCTTGTAGGTAGTAGTGGTCGTACAGCCTATTGCTGAGGGATAAACGTAATAGCGAGACAGGAGTTCGAACTCGCTTACAACGACATCGCAGTCTATAACGTTAACCACTAAGCCACGGGAATTCTCTCTCTTATGACTGGGAGTTATTGCATCGTGTTAACATTTAATATTTTTCTAATATGAATAGCCTTTATAAAATTAGATATATTCATTAGTCTTAGATGCGTTTACTCAAACCATCTGCATAAGCAGGATGTGACACAAGGTCAATTTTGAAGCGGAAATTAACTGGTTTGAATTCAGTCTTCATCCTCCTCCTCCTAGACCAATTGCCATAACAAAGTTAAAGAGCTGGGGGGGGGGAGAATAGTTGGATTCATAGCCTTTCTCAAAGGCATGAGCGCTATGTGAAATGCAAACAGCCTGGTTTAAGATTTGAAGTAGTCGCCGTGCCCATATTCTACGACGATAACCGTTACGCCATGAGGTCTTCTATTTTTATTTTATATATATATATATTCAAGTCTTAGTTTAACAGCAATAAAGTTGTCGATATAAAATCTGGAACTAATATACATTGAAATAAATAAACGAAATTGAATCTTCACTGAAGTAACTGCTTATATACTACTTTTCTGAGTGTATTTGTGGGCGAGTATATATATATATATATATATATATATATCATCATCTTGTACCATCAGCACGGATATCCCTGATCCTCTCTCGTCACCCCTCCCAATCGTTCATCGCTTCCAGCAGGTCCTCAAGGCTATACCCCGTATCCACACACAGCTGCTGTATGTAGGTTCGTGTTGGTCGCCCTGCTTTTGCTCAGCCATGTGAAGGGGTCCATAGGAGTACACCACTTATGAGCTCGTCACTACTTCTCCACCAGTGTCCTTCATGTCTGTTTCGTCTAACTTTGATAGTTTTCGTGATGGGTAGTAGGTGGCCGTATAGCTGCTGCTTTGTGGGGTATTGCCTCCAGGACTTGTTCAATATTGCTCGCAGCATTCTTGTGTGTGTATATATATTAGTATAGAATATTTGGGTTTTTTCTCTTTTTTACTTTAAATATTAGAAATTCTAATTTAAATGAACTCAAATGGAAACAATTATAACAGTTAAAGGTTTTGGTTCTCAAATGGAATTTGCCAAGAGGTTTCATGTCTAAAAGTTTTTTATAATCTGAAGGTCAAGAAAACGAGAGAAAAAAAAAAATAGACTTCCAAAAGAATATCTTGAGTGAAACTGATGATAGTATAGCTTGAGTTAATTAAATATATATATATATATATATATATATATATATATATATATATATATATATATATATATATATAATTTTTTTTTTTTTTTTTTTTTTTTTTTTTTTTTTTTTTTTCCATATTATAGAAGATTGAATAAAATTATATTTACATTCGTAAATTTCTTTTCTTAAATCAAAGCACTAGTATGGTTTTATTTTAAAAAATCTTTGATCACGAAAACTAAAACAAAGTTTTGAGAAGGGCAAACATGGCTTTTAAACTTTATTATGACAATTGGGTTAGGGTGTAGAGGGGGTGGAAGAGGAGGAAGTCTGAATTTAAACCTTTCAATCTCCGCTTTAAAATTGACTTTGTGTCACATCCTGCTCGTTTAGATGGTTTAGATAAATGTATATGAAATTAATGAACATATCTAATTATATAAAGGCTATTGATATTAGAAAAATATTAACGTTAATAGGATACAATAACTCGCAGTAATAAACGAGGGGATCCCCGTGTCTTAGAGGTTAACGTTATGGACTCGTTTTAATGCAATATGAACGGTGTACAATTGTGTGTGTGTGTGTGTGTACACACGTGCACAATGGTGTCCGCACCTTATATGAAGTTATGGTCAGTTGACTGAAATTTGATTTAAATTTTCACTGTAGAATATCTTATCTTTTTATTTGATTATGAATTAGGTACATTGATAAGGAAGGAGATTAAATTAAACAATTTTTGTTTTAAAGAAATGCTCTTTTTTATTTTGTTTTTTTTTTTCTTTTTTTTTCTTTTCATTCATCTGTGTGCGCGCGCCTCCTTCTGACGATACGATTTGTTGATGTTCCTCACTTCTACAACTCCTTAATCGATGTTCTATTTTCCCACTTCTTTCATTTTACATTTACCTCTGTAAACCGCGCCACAGTTCCTTCATCAATTCTTCTGTCATAAACGTCTAATAGACGCTGAGAGGTACACGCGCCTTCGCCCCAGTAGAATCTTCAATGCACTGGTAAAGATACAAGACAAAGAAAACAGAATTTGGTCGACTCAAAATTTTGTAGTCACTGTGAAAGAAACTAATAAATATCTGTAATCCTGGCGTGAGATTTTTGTTTAGTTTATTTGTTAAATGGCATATAAATCTTCGAGGGTTATCTAATGCAAGAATTATCCTTGTAGGAGGAGAGTAGTGGTACTATTTAACGCATGGCTGGAAAAAATAAGAGGATTCCTATCTTTCCAAGTGTCATCATCGTGTCGTGCCAATATTTGTCGCTGCCTCCCAACAGACACGACTTGACACAAGGTCAAAAGGCCGATTAAAGTGGGGATAAAGGGGAGGGGAGGTCGGGAACGAGCCGAGACTCGAACCCTGCTTGTCTGTGCTGCTCATCGGCTCACTTAGTGCAATGTGAGCCTGATGAGGCAAGCAGTTTCACGAACCCAAATGTGGGTCCGGGCACGTATGCCAGTTTGCGGCTTTAACTAGACGCATGGTCTAGTGCCGTCCAAGGGGAACAAAGGAGACAAAAATGCAGCTCGCCCACCCGAAGGTAGCCTAGTCGAAACTAGGTGCCTAATTAAAGGCCCCAAGTCTGCCATTGTTCCTTTTCCAGGGCCACGCTCCGGACCAAAGTCCAGAACAGGCCCCGGGATCGTGTCGTGCCACTAGTACGAATTTCCCTGACCATCTCTCGCCACTCGTCTCAATCGTCCCACCACATCATCCAGGCTACATCCTGCATCAGTACAGGGCTGTTGTAGATAGGTTTCAGCTAGTAGCCAAACCCTTGCTCGTCCGTGTGAAGGGTACCACAGGAGTACGTCGCTTATGAGTTCGTCATTGCTTCTCCAGCATTTTCCCGCATGTCTTGTTCGTTTAACCTGGATGGTTTTTAAAATGGATGGATTTCGAACTTAGTGGCACCAATGACACAATACGCCACTTAAACCACTACGCCACTGATCCTCTGTGATCTTCCTTGTGCTGGATTACTGGTATTTTTTACTAAACCTTTATTCTTCGGGTAGACAAAGCAAACAAAATTTTTTTTTTTTTAATGAACTATGTAAAATGAAAATATCAAACCTATATCTTTATTAATTTACAAAGGATTTTTTTTTTTTGCTTAGATGTATCACAAGGCAGCATGAATGGAGTATCCAATGAGACTCTAACTCACAAGTAAAAGTTGGCTAGTTTAGCTTATTAACCATTACACAACCTGAGGCGACCCAGCTACCAAGGATAAAATACTAAAATATTTTGAGTTTCCATGCAGTAAAGATATCATCGTAGGAAGTGAACTCGGGATCCTTTGGTTGGTTTCTTTGTTTAATGGCATATCAACTTTTGCAGGTTATTTAATGCAATTCTCCTAGAAGAACAGTGGTACTATATAACCCATAGCTTGGAGGATAAGGGGGTTCATACCTTTCCCAAGGGTATTTGCCCGAAAGTGAACGTAATAGCGCGACTGGAGTACGAACTCGCTTACTACGATTCCGCAGTCCATCGCTTTAACCATTACACCACGAGGACACCCCCAGGTACCTTTGGGAATGTCCTCATGCTATCATGGTTAAAGCAATGGACTGCGGAATCGTAGTAAGCGAGTTCGAACTCCAGTCGCGCTATTACGCTTACTTTCGGCCAAATACTCTTTGGGAAACGTATGAATCTCCTTATCCTCCCAGCTATGGGTTAGATAATACTACTACTGCCTTTTATACAAGGGTGGCTTCGGCATTAGAAAACCTACGAAGGTTGATATGCCATTAAACACATAAACCAAACCAGTTACCATTATTGAAATCCTGAACGAAACTGCTTTCCTCGGAAAGAAATGAATCCATCTATTTTTACTCTCCAGCTTTGCGTATTTAGTAAACAGGGCTCTTTAACCCTGGTATGGCAGTCGGTCTAGAAGATGGTAACCTCTGAATTGGAGACCTGAAGAGGGATCAGCTCAGCCGGGCTCTTCCTACCCAAGACACGCTACAGGAATAGCACCCTCATAACGATCAACTTGGATTATGTGATAAGTCTATAATTAAAAATATATCTCAATATACACAATGCAATAAAAAGGAAATTACTCGTAGTATAAAAATTTTTGTCATAGAAAATGGATCCAGTGACTCAAGTTCAATTCCTTGACGAAGCTGTTTGTATTTCACATAGTGATAATACTCTTGAGAAATGTATGAATCCAACTATTCTCTCTAGCTGTGGATACAGAGTAGAGCAGACTGGATTCTTTCAACGTGGTGTGGCAGCCGTACCTCGCTTAAAAATGGACCCTGTGTCGCATCCTGCTCGTAGCGAAGTAATTGGGTAAATATATACAATGCAACAAAATAAATCGAATAGATTAAACCAATATATAAAACTACTGAAAATGATATTTTTATAGCTTCATGATAAGCAATATTTTTTTCCTAAAACTCCACTATGTCATTGAAAGAACCTCTCTCATTACAGCTAAATAATAAGAAAATGCTACAGCGACTGTTCTTTCTCAGATAATACTTGAAGTAGTAGTAATGGTAGAAATAAGGGGTAAGGGTGTAATCTAATGGTGAATGGGGTTACAGATGGAGAAGGTCAGAAGGTAGACGTGCTATTAGTTTTCCACTCCTTCGGTGTTTGATTTTGAATCTATACACATTATTCTTCTTATTCCTCGTGGAATGGTAAATATAAGCCTATCATGATACAGCTTTGATCAATATGAATTATATATAATTTAAAAGAAACTGCCATTCGTCATACTCGTTTACTTGGAGTAAATAATCAGCAAGAAAGGACAAGAATCCCTTTGGATATGCAAGTTCAACATGAGTAGATCCCTCATCTAAGGATTTTTTGTGAGGAGTGTTTATTTTTATTTTATTTATTTTTTTTTTGTAGGGTTGAGGGTTTTTTTTTTTTTGTTTGGTTTGGGGGTTCTAGAGATAATGTATTTGATTAAAAGACTTTAAGAATACATTTGTTTCGTGTTCACGTTCGACAAGGTCGGTGGTTTCTTTATTTACAAAGAGAAGGAAATTTTCAATTTACTGATTAAAATCGTTATCCTTATTTTAGACTCGTAAAATAAATAAACCAAGGCACGTGAAATAGATTATTCTTTTTTATATAAGTAAAAGTAAATGTACAATCATAGAAATACTTACCCAATCGGTTGGGGCTGTAGAATACACCGACTGCTTCTCTGCAGAGGAGTAAGACTCCCCAAACGAGTGTCTTGATATGACACTAAACAATCTGATGATGAGGTTCTAGTAATACTGGAGCTTTGGGGAATGCGGAGTACCCTTTCATTGCCATCGCACCCAGGTCCACTATGACCCGGGGTGGTAGCACCTGATGGGGTCCTATCTATGAGTCAAATAGAACTAAACTGTGTATTTATGCTAAACTCAATTGTTTAAAGTAAAAACTGTTTTTGGCATTTAAACTGTGTACTTATGTTAAACTGAATTGTTTGAAATAGAACTGTTTATATGTGTAAAAATGGATTGGGCATCAAATAACCTACAATGGTTGATGTGGCATAAAACCAAACCAAACAATTAAAGAAAGCATTGAAATACTTCTTTTTAAATTTTATTACTAACCCTAAAGCACACATCGGGAAGGAGACCCCGTTGTGTAATGGCTAAAGTGCAGAACTGTGGAATCGTTGTAAGCGAGTTCGAACTCCAGTCACACTATTACATACACTTTCGAACTAATACCTTCGGGAAAAGTATGTCCCTCCTAATCTCCAACCAATGGGATAGATAGTATTACAACTGTTCGACAGTAATAAATAACCATGAAGTTTGATATGCCATTAAACAAAGAAATCAGAACACACATCAGCTTCATCAGCTAATATTTTTTTAAAGTTTTTAAACCTATATACATATACCCTTGGAAAAATCACAGATCTTCTTCCTCCGATAAGTAACTCCAAGGTTAATCTTTACTCTTGGTAAAGCAACCAGTCAAGGGGAAGGAAAAATATTCAAGTCAAAACCTTGGAAATATTGTTCGGAGAATCTGTAATGTAGTGGTACACGATTCTTCTGTTATCAGCTCATCCAAAAGATATGGCTGATTGTACTTAAGTCTTCACCACTATGAACAGATCGATGGACTAACATTAAGTTTTTATAATACCTCCTATAAATAAGCTCACCTCTACTATTTTTTTTTTTTTTTTTTTTTTGACAAAATGTTAATTTCTTTCTGGACAAAATATATCATTTTTTTCTATTTCAATGAAAACGGATTCTAAATTGCACTGAGGAACAACACTTTAGTTACGAAAAAATAGCATTGATCTATTCAAGAAGTGTTCTTATTTTTGAACTGACACACATTTATATTTTGAGTCATAGTTTCAATGCTGTAGAGATTGGTGATGAATAATACCTAATAATGTTCGTTTTCTTTGTATAATGTCCCACTACAAATAATACAGCTCTGGTATGTTTAGGTTTAGAAGTAAATTAACTTTTCCTTTTAAAAAATGTCAGTGTGCGTATCAATCGACGAAAAAATATATATATATATATAGAGAGAGAGAGAGGTTGATAGAATACCTTAAGAGCTGGAAGTAATCTACGTAGGTTTAAGCAACCGGATCATCAGGATAATTCTCACTAAAGAGGGTTGGCCCAAACGACATTTTAGTGATAAAGCGGCCATCAGAAAGAATTAAAAAATGATCATTTAAAAGCCACTTTATATTTGCCAAGTAACCAAGCTTTTCTCTTCCTACAAACATTAAGCATCTCCGATCTTTGATTGAGTAATTCATTAAGATTATTGTAGGAAGCTATAGCTAGGTTTTCTACCATACATAGGTGGCAATATTTATCGCCAGCCTTATATTTACGGTATTTTAGGCATCTTGGTGCTGGTTGATTATCTTTTAAGCAGTGCGAATGTTTTTAGACTTTTCTTTTCTTTACTGAATTTCTTTTCCAGATATCTGTTCGTGTAATTTTTTTATTTATAAATTGTATCATCTGGGTTTTTCCCATTGCCAGAATTATAGACTAGGTATAAAAATAAAAATGAAATATATGTACATATACATGCACACGCGTTTTTATGAGCGTGAGTTATTTTTGTTTTGTTTTTACTTGATTTAATAGGAATTTCTCTTTTTCTGTGAAAATAAATAATTAAAAATTAATTTGAAAAATGTCCGAAGTATGAAAAATATTTTAAAGCTAAACGTTTGGAATATATTAATTTTCATCGGAGCTCAGCTCTAATTTGCAAATGATAATTTAGCAAATGCAGGTAAATGGAAAATCTTGTATCCTAAAAGAGCATTTATCTTACACGATGCATATCAATTTTTCAACATAATCTCTTCTCATGGCATTATGCGAGAGATATTCGAAAAGTAAGATACACTCATTTTTTTTTTAATCCAACACCTTTATAATCAAGCAATTAAAACATTGTGCATATTCTACCGGTAATATTATACGGTATTTCCACGTATTCGTCATTCGAGATTGATGTGCATGCCCCATTATTGCCAGAGGGCATGAATACCCTCCTCGAGTAATGTGGTATCAAGCGACCGGAACCTAATGATATGGCTCTTTCCGATATCCCAGTTTCTCGTGGATGATATAATGGGTTACCAACTTCGAAAGATAAGTCCTGTTGCCATATCATAAAGCTTGCGCAATCTGTTATCCTAAATCAACACTTCTGCGCATTCAATGTTATCTACTTTTGTTGATGAACGCGTGTAATAAACTAGCTTAGCTAGCGACAGTTCTGTAGATGAACTTACCAGATTCAATGCGGTCGCAAGATAACGTCAACAAAGTGGTTTCACAGGAAAGAGAAAAATAAAGGATGATGGCGAGAATGTAATTTATTTCCTGTGGATAGAATGACAGATATTTCCGTTCGCAGATAAGATCAACAAATTACCGAAAAAAAACGGAAGTATGTAAGTTCCGATAACCAGCCATAAACAGTAAAATACGTGGGCGAAGAGGCGTGTTCATGGGACTTGAAAGTCCATATAAGGTCAGTAATTTTGGACTGAAGGCAAAGACCCGCTGGTCACTCAAGCAGACCTGTCACCTCCCCCGTGTGTGATCCCCGGCTGTCGCACTACTTCACAAAAAGAGTCCCTCGCAACAGAAGAAAGATATGTGCGAACTCTCTCTGACTGTATTCCTACTTCACGCAAAGGTCGCAGTCGAAGAATAAAAATATAAATTATAATCTTATATATCTACGAGTTTTTCGTTGTTTGTCCAGCGGTTCAATATACGAAACCTGTATGCCCTACATGAGGCTTGTTTTGCAATGTTGCATGACCCTTTGTGAACGCACAATCGAAGAAATGTTTCCTCCTCATTACATGTTCATCATTCCAAGCAATTTTTGGGAGGGTTGCAAGAGGTGTCCTCTCTCCATTTTTGGCATTCCAAAGTGATATTGCACATCCTATTTCTATGTTTGCCAATTGTTTTACGGTCGCGTTTGTATCCACGCAATATTAAGGCTGTTCTAGCTGTTACAAGAAGTATTGTATACAAACCACAATAAAAAGAAAAGTATTTTGCCATGTTTTGTGGCTTTGAATGCTAGATTTCTGATTTAAAAAAGAAACATAGAAATAAATTTTGAAATGAAAATAAAATTGCTTGTTTTCTAACCTCATAATTTTTTTTTTTTTTTTTTTTTTTTTTTTGAATCAGTTTAAGATTAAGGCAAATTCAAAATGCAATTGGGAAGAGTTGCAAACTAATAAACTAATTGGGATCTCTCTCTGCTCAAAATCCTTTATGACTCCTGCAATCTTTGTTAATAAAAACAGAATTCAAACTTGTTCAAATACATATGACCATTACTTACTACAGTAAAATGCCCCAAATGTCTAAAGAAAGTGCCTTTTTTACTTTAGCACTAAATCATAGATGTATGAAAACTAGTTAAGATCGGTCTCACTACAATTGTAAGTTTCTCTCTCTCTCTCTCTCTCTCTCTCTCTCTCTCTCTCTCTCTTATATATATTCCTTTGCATGTCAACCTGTCTAGGGTTATTTCATACCTAGAGGTTAGAGAATCGTGTTCCTTGTACGTTTATATTTTTTGTGTAGTTTTTTTTCATAAGTTTTGTTTTTGCATACGGTCCTACAATCATTTTTAAACATTTATTTGACCCATAGATGGAACCCTAACAAATATAACTTCGGGTCTGAGTGAACCTGGGAGTAAGACGATGAAAAGGTATTCCACATTCACCAGATCTGCAGAACATGAGCCTCATTATTAGATGCAGTTTAGTATCATAACCAGGCCACCAACCCCATATTTCTGAGGGTTTTTTTTTTACCTCTCTGCAAAAGATACAACTAGCATATTCTAAGGATGAGTGCTTGAAGTGTAGTGGTTAACGTTCTGGACTACAACATTGCAGTAAGCGAGTTCGAACTCCAATCATGTCATTACTCTCACTTTCGAACTAATACCCTTGGGGAAACGGATGAACCTCCTTATCTATACCAGATATGGGTTTAATAGTACCACTATTTTTCTTCTACAAGGATGGCTTTGACATTTAAAAAATCCACGAAGGTTCGTATGCCATTAAAAATAGAAACCAAACCACCATATTATAAGCTCCACTGACACGTCGTATATATATATATATATATATATATATATATATATATATATACTCTTCTCTCTCTCTCTCTCTCTCTCTCTCTCTCTCTCTCTCTCTCTCTCTCTAATATATATACATATATATATTTACGCCGCAAGTTATTATTAAGGCGAGTTTCATTAAAGACGATGGAACACTGTTCATTTTTCAAGTCTTCTTATTTTTTTTTATGGGTGTGGGGATCTGGGTGGTAAGGAAATTGTTCCATATCTTCTTCCCAAGTGTTTTCTTATGGTCGAAAATTACAACAGTTCCATGATCTTCAATTAAACTTGTCTTTTTATATATATATATATATATATATATATATATATATATTGTGTGTGTGTGTTTGATTTTATTTAAAAGAAAATTGAATTTGTTTGAAACATGTATTATTCCAATATTTTTTGACAATATTTTTGATAGATAATTGGACGTCCATAATAAATAAAAACTTTTAAAAAAATATTTCAATGGCAGTATAAGAGATGATCTCGTTCTGATCAAATAACACAATTAATTCAACTCTGATTCGAATTCGCAGCTGTACCAGTTTTATGGTAAACTCTGATCATCACCAGATCGAATTATCTGCACAAATGAACGTAGATAATTCAATTCATTTGAAAAAATAATCAAATAATCAGTACAATTCAAAGTTAGGCCAAAACGAAACCGTCAACTTTGCATCTAAATGTTATCGATCGAGTTGTTCGAAGAAAATCACTTTCATCACTGTGTTTTTCTTGCGTTTTTAATTTTAGAAAATCTTATCCGGAAATAATGTCTCTTAATTATCAGTGGAGAGCTCATCAGCATTTAATACAGAAGCTTAAATAAATGTTATTATAATACATTTTGAGAGAATAAATATTGGCAAAGAGATATGCATGGAGGTACACGAGGTACTGAAAACGTCTCAGGGTACTTAAGACACGTAACTGACTCCGCTAAAAAATGGCATTTTTTTTTTTTTTTTTTTTTTTTTTTTTTTTTTTAAAGAAATTTGACAGTTGTTTGATATCTGGCGAGACACGGGAAACCAAGTAGCTATTTAAATTAACCGTTTCGTCAATCAACACAACTTCTACGTAGCGATAGATTGTTGGTGGTCCAACGAGAAAAAAGTAAATATCTTAAAATGACTAAGTCCGCAAATTATTTCAAATTTGGTTGTTTTTGTTTTTTTTTTTTTTCAATTTATTATTCCATATACTTGAAACTGGAATAATAATGAATAGATAAAAAAAAATCTTCCAAATTTGAAAATCATTGGCAGACCAACTCATTTTAATATAGTTTTAAGTCGTATAGAGATACATTATTAAAAAAGGAAGGTTGCACAATTTGGAAACTGAACAAAGATTTTCCTTTTATCTTGGGGCTAAAAACAAAAAAAAAATGGCAAAAGATGTAATGAAGTATTTGTGTACACACACACACACACCGTACAATAGTGTATGGTTGTCACTATCTCACTTGGTGGGTTTGTGGCAGACCAAATGCGGTATAATTTGAAGAGCTCAATATCTGTGATAGTGCTAATAGATATAAATAAATATATATATATATATAAACCAGCGTTCACAGATAAGCATCCACGCTATAAAATATATGTAAAAACTAATAAACATATGTATGTATGTATTAACAAATAATAAGCTAGAATGTGTTTGTATGCTGGTAAGCGGCGAGTATTTGTCGCTGCCTCCCACCAGACACGACTTGACACAAGGTCAAAAGCCCGAAGGCCGATTAAAGTGGGGATAAAGGGGAGGGGAAGGTCGGGAAGGAGCCGAGACTCGAACCCTGCTTGTCTGTGCTGCTCATCGGCTCACTTAGTGCAATATGAGCCTGATGAGGCAAGCAGTTTCACGAACCCAAATGTGGGTTAGGGCACGTATGCCAGTTAACGGCTTAAACTAGACGCTTGGTCTAGTGCCGTGCATGGGGGACAAAGGAGACAAAAATGCAGCTCGCCCACCCGAAGGTAGTCTAGTCGAAACTAGGTGCCTAATTAAAGGCCCCAAGTCTGCCATTGTTCCTTTTCCAGGGCCACGCTCCGGACCGAAGTCCAGAACAGGCCCCGGGGCGCTCGCCAGGAGCTCGCCCTATGCTGGTAAGCGGCGGCTTCAATCCGTTACCAGCTAATATTTGAATTTTATTTATTTTTTTTATTGCTATTAACAGTGGATGTATAACTGAAAGGACGTTGTGATGTAAGATCGTATGTATGTGATAAATATTTTTTTGCATATGAGCGTATTTTGCTGAATAGACGTCATGTGTAAGAAGGAATGAATTTGATTGGTCTTTTTGTTTATTGTGGACAAATAAAATTCTCTGCCCTCACCAACCCGCCCAATACTTGTAATCTGTATATGTAGGAATTCACCCACTTTTTTTTAATGTAATTCATCAACGATTTTCACTCGTAGACTTGTATGTTTTTTGGATCGCCAGGCTTTTTTTTTTTTGTATTGACTGAAAAAAAAAAAAAGTATTCTATATTTAAGCGTCCAGCACTACCTGGACGCTAACTAAACGGCTGGAGAAGAAGCTAGACGGCAATTACACAAGAATGTTGCGAGCAATATTGAACAAGTCCTGGCGGCAACACCCCCACAAGACACCAACTATATGGCCACCTGCCTCCCATCACGAAAACTATCCAAGTTAGACGAACCCGACATGCAGGTCACTGCTGGAGAAGCAGGGACGATCGCGTAAGTGATGTACTCCTGTGGACCCGACATATGGCCGGGCAAAAGCAGGACGACCAGCTCGAACATACATCCAGCAGCTATGTGAGGATACGGGATGTAGCCCTGAAGACCTGCCTTAGGCGATGAACGATAGGGAGAAGTGGCGAGAGAGGGTCAGGGATATCCGTGCCTGTGGCACGACATGATGATGATGTTTAAGCATCAACTCCAATGGATACATTTTGATTTATTTTAAATGACAATTGTTTACATGGTAAAGTCAGAAAAAATAAGATATTTCATTTTTTTCTCGTAGATATCAAATTTCAGTTCGTTTATTTTTTTATTTTATTTTTTTAATTTTTTTTTGGCGGGCTCCTAAGTATAATCTTGTTATTGGTGCATTTTATCCCATCATACTGGATTGATACATTCTTCCACCTCTTGTGCAATCAGCGTGAATTATGAAATGAAAAAATATCTTCCGACAAAACTTGAACTCTCATCTCACTTTCTCGAGAGCTCATCTTACATAAACGTTTGTCCACAGAAAAAAAAACTCTGACTCAAGCAGTTGAAGAGTATGTTGTGTTGTGAAAAAAAAAATATGCAGTTCACTAAGCTTAGCTTGGTCTTTGGACCAAAATTTGAAATGCCTAACGAGAACCAGACTTCCAAACAATATTCTATTTGCCTAACTTGCAAGCCATTACAATACGCGAGACAATTTCATGAATTTGCTTAATTTGACATACAGGTCTCACTTTGCATACGGTACTGTTCCTTAGTGGTCACCCGTCTAAGTTTTGCAGTGGTTCATGGCTACTTACCGTTGAAGATTTAACGGAAACTCACGATTTAAGTACGACTTTACCAGACATTGGCATAATGGTAAGTGTTCGCCCATGGCCCGGGAGACCTGGGTTCAATCCTTGGTCGAGTTATACCAAAGACTCAAAAATGGTACTTGAAACCTCCTTGCTTAACACTCAGCATTATAAGGTACGTTTCAAGGGGTCAATCCTGGGAAAGGAGTAACGCCCTCTCCTACACCTTAATGTAGTAGCAATCGAAAAGGAAGCCTTCGGGTCACCCTCGACTACGGTTGCCAACAACTCATCGTAAATCGAGTAGCAGTATGGTTTGGTTTCTTTGATGGCATATCAACTTTCCTGGATTATTTAATGCCAAAATCATCCTTGTAGATGAACAGCGGTGATATTTTTGAACCTATAACGGAAAGATTAAGGCGTTTATTACTTTTTCAAGTGTATTAGCTCGAAAGTCAATGTAATAACGCGACTGGAGTTCGAACGAGTTCACGTCGAGGTCCTAGTCTAGCACTAACACGAGGACTCATTTACTAAGAACTCATTGTCTGTGGGGTTTAGAATAAGCTGACTGTATTCCTTGCAGATTGGTAAGACCTTCCCCCAAAAAAGAATATCCTAGGTATAACACTAAACTACGTCTGATTGTAAAGCTCCAGTTCTGAAAATCTGGGCAATGGAAATAGCGCCTCCAATACGATTACTCCCAGGTCCACTCTGATCTGGAGTGGTAGTATTTGTTAGGGTGCCATCTGTTGGTCAGATTTGTTTAAAATTTATTCATTATCGATATGACCGTGTAAAAAAAAAAAAAAAAAAAAAAAAAAAAAAAAATCTTTGACACTACTTTGCAAAAAATAATGTGAACATTCAGTGAACGCGATTTCCTATCCTACAGGAATAGAATTACTATAGATTTTAAAATCAATCATTTACTAATCTTAGTTTGACATAAAGCCAGGAGTGTGAGGCACCAATAAGAATCGAACTCACAACTACTTTGCTCACTAACCATTACACCTCACAAGTTATCTCCTTATATTGGGAAGTTATTGACTAAAATTTGAGTTAAATTTTGAAAAATGAATTTTTATTGCGTAAAATATTTCATTTTTCTTTTTCATCATTAAGTTTTAGATTTTTGTGGGAAGTTTCCGTAGCGTAATGGCTAACGTACTGGACTGCGGCCTCGAAGTAAGCAAGTTCAAACCATTAAGTTCATTTTCGGACTAATACTCTTGGGAAAGATATAAACCCTTTATCCCGGCAGTAATGGGTTAAATAGTATCACTTCAATTCTACGAGGATGGCTTTGACATTAAATAATCCACGAAGGTTGATATGCCATTAAACAAAGAAACCAAACTCATCTAGACTTCTCAATATACCACTTTATACGTTGTTAATAAACAATAAGTTCGATAGCCAAGTCGGCTGAAGCTGTAGAATTCGCCAACTGCATCTCTACAGAGAGGTTAGACCCCCCCCTACAACGCGTGTCCGTGTCCTGGACTGATGGTAAGGTTCCAATTTTGAAACTTTAGGGAATGTAGAGTTCCCTTTCATTGCCATTACTCCCAGGTCCACTCTGACCCAGAGTGATAGTATCTATTAGGGCCCCTATCTATGATCAAATAGAACTATTTAATCATTTACTATACATGAAATTATTTAAATGTGTGCAAACAAATGATTAATATCAAATTGAATTATTAATATTAGAAAGAACTATCTGAAACTATTTAGCTGAGGCAAATAAAACTATTAGTATTAGATAGTTAAAATGGTTTTAAGTATTGCTATATGCAAAAAAAACATAGATATACTTGAAACCATTTTGACTATGAGCAAAAAAATAGCTCTACTTAAAAGCATTTTAACTATGAGCAAAAAATAGCAATACTTGAAACCATTTCAACAATGAGCAAAAAATAGCTATACTTAAAACCATTTTAACTATGAGCCAAAAAATAGCTGTACTTGAAACCATTTAACTGTCTGCAAACAAATGAACTCTATCTCGTTTGAAAAATGATATCGACGCAAACTAGACTCGCAAATCTTCACGGGTGAAATCAAGTCTCATTATGTGCCCCATTCATACGGCCTTGTGCCATATCTAAGCAAAAAGCTTAGTAAATTACTACAAATTATCAAATCATAAGTATATATAAAGGAGTTGGCAATAAATAACCATCAAGGATTGATATGCCATTTAATAAATATCACTCGTTACAATTCTTTACTCTCCCTTTTCCCTGGTTTTTCAATATGGCATCAAGCGGCAACCTTTATCATCATGTCGCACCAACAGTACAGATATCCCTGACTCTCTCCCGCTACCCTTCTCTATCGTCCATCGCTTCCGGCAGGTCCTCAAGGTCACATCCCTTATCGGCACAGAGCTGTTGTATGTAGGTTCTATCGAGTCGTCTTGCCTTTGCTTGTCCATGTGAAGGGGTCCATAGGAGTACGTCACTTATGAGTTCGTCCCTACTTCTCCAGCAGTGTCTCGCATGTTTGGTTCATCTAACTTGGATAGTTTTCGTAATGGGTGGTAAGTGGCCGTACAGCTGCTGCTTTGTGGGGTGCTGCCCCCAGGACTTGTTCAATATTGCTCGCAACATTCTTGTACTGCTACCGTCAAGCTTTTTCTCCATACGTTTACATAGTGTCCATGTAGTGCATCCATACATACCACTATTGAATTTAACTCTTTCCTATCTATTCAACGTCGTCTAAATTGCTCATTGCATTAAAAGAGAAAAATAAAGACTTATCCCGTAATATGTTTTAGTCATCTGGGCGCTATTTATGTAGCGTGTCTTGGGCACAAATAGCCAGGTAAAGCCCATCCTTCTTCAAGTCTGGGTTGAATACAATTTTTCTCTACGACCGGTTGCCATACCAAGTTTAAAGGGGCCATAGCTGGATTCATACCTTTTCCAGGGCTATTAGTGTTATATGAAATGCAAAATTCGGTCGAGGAAGTCCCCTTGGGGTGGTAGCTAACATATTCGACGATGATATCACAGTAAACGAGTTCGAACTCCCGTCGTGCTATTGCGTTGACTTTTGAACTGATACTCTTAGGACACATATGAATGAACTATATCCCCATCAGCTATGGGTTAAATAATGCCACTACTGTTCCTTCCACAAGAATGGCTTTGGTTTTAAATAACCCACACAGGTTGATATGCTATTAAATGAAAAAAAAAAACAACTAAACACTTTTGTTCAGGATTTCATCTATGTGTTGTATACTCGTATGCAGATTCATACAGAATCGTAACGACGACACAATAAGGACAAGCGACACAGTTCTTAGAAAAATATACCTCTCACTTTATTTGAAAGGGGTTGTGTGTGAGAGGGAGTTGGAGACCGACCAGAACTACAACATATTGACCCCTACTCTATTGGCCATAACCGCGTTTCTTTTCCGTTCTCCTGGGCTGCTCAACCGGGGACCTGGGGGCCCAGCCTCTCTGGGACATGTTCTCATTCCAGCATCTTCTCTCCAACTCGTCTGATCCCCAACTCATCTGATCTCCAAACTCTCAATCGGGGGCCTGAGGGCTCCTGCTGCTAGGTGCTGGCTTTCTCTACCGCATCTTGTCTCCAACTGATTGAATTTCCTGTGCACTGAGTTATATAATAGTTCAACACCCACCTTCTTCTTGTGGGCGTCACAACTTGCACTCATTCAACCCATCCACGGTCAAGGTTATACTCTGCTATTCCTCGACCGGATGCACCTGTTATTTACACAGGTGCATTTCCTATTTTGACAGCTCTGCCGGGTCGTAGGTCAATATACAACATATTTTAGTAGATTCCTTTTCCAATGATAATACCCGTCATGCTACGAGCGCCACCATCGCTGTATTATAAGTAAGTAAAGTTGGTGACTGTAGTCGAGGGCGACCAGAAAACTCCCTTTTCAATAGCTAAGGTGTAGGGGAGGGCGATACTCCTTTCCCTGGATTGCTCCACTTTACCCTTGATACGTACTGAGTGTTAAGCAAGGAGGTTTCAAGTACCATTTTTTAAAAGTCTTTGGTATGACGCGACCTGGGATTGAACCCAGGTCGCCCAGAACATTGACGAACACTCTACCCACAGGGACAATGAGCCGGTACTGATCTATGTTACTTTAGTTCCTGAATATTTGATTTTAATATTTGCTTAATACAATGTCCTTGCGTTTACTTACCAACTCCTTATTAACACAGTGTTTCATTCAATTACTATCCATGTCTAAGTAGGTGGCTAGCAATGTGTTCCTACATGTTCTCATAAATAAATTGTATGCGTTTATTGATTTTTCTTTTGTGATCAGTTGAAGGGAGGGGGCTTTCTGTATAGTTCTTTTTTTTTTATTTTATGTTTTTATATTAACATTGTATTGTCTTTGCTTTATTACGATTTTCGTTTGTTGAACGACTTGTCTGTCTTCATAAATGATTAAAAAAAAGCCACCCACTCATTTATGCTAGAGATGCATCACCGTCAGATGAATACTAAACTTGATAGGAGTACACTAGCAAGAGAAAAACGAAGTAATTTAATGTATTTAGACCAGTTCACATACCTCGGTAGCAATATCTCGTCTACTGAAAATGATGTCAATATAACGCAGAGGAAAAGTGTGAACTACTGCAACATTGAGACACCTAGTGAGACTCAAACTCGTTACTCTAATCGTCTGAAGGCCATCTAACAATTATTCTAAAGAATCAACTTACTAAGTTTTAGTTACCAAACTAGAACTATGGGGTACCCAGTGAGAATCTATGCTAACTCATTGAAGGTGACACTAGGGGTATCCTCGTGGTGTAATGGTTAAAGCGATGGACTACGGAATCGTAGTAAGCGAGTTCGTACTCCAGTCGCGCTATTACGTTCACTTTCGGACAAATACCCTTGGGAAAGGTATGGATCCCCTTATCCTCCCAGCTATGGGTTAAATAGTACCACTACTGTCCTTCTGGGAGAATGGCTTTGGCATTAAATAACCTACAAAGGCTGATATGCCATTAAGCAAAGAAACCAAACGAAACCGTCTTGATGTGGGAAGAGACAAAACCAGATAGACAGTTGTTGCTTTAGGGCAAATTAACCCTTTTTGGTTTTTACTGACAAATCCTGTTGTGTGTGTGTGAGTGTGAGAGAGAGAGAATGATATATATAAATCTGTAAGTGAGTAGTTTGTGGATAACTTTATTTTTCAACGAGCTGTTAGAGCACATTTATTGGCACACGGTTAAATGGTTTCAAATGTTGTTACTAAATATTAGTAATTTTAATTTTCCAATATTCCTGTGTAATATAATTTGCCCACAGCTGTATGGTTTCTAAGAACAAATAATGAGAGGAGAGTCCCCGTGGTGTAGTGATTAAAGTGCTGGCGAGCAGCCTCAACGTAGCTCAGTCATGCAATTACGTTTACTTTCGATTAATACCATTTGGAAAAGTATGAACTACTTATCCCTGCAATAACAGGTTAAGTAGTATAGGTGTTGTTCTTCTGCAAGGATGGTTTTGGCATTAAATAACCCATGAAAGGTGATGTGTCATTAAACAAAGAAATATATAGTAATTGAACAATCCTATTTGACTCATAGATGGATCCTAAATGGCACTACTAATCCGAGTCCGAGTGGACCAAGGAGTAATGGCAATGAAAGAATATTCCACGTTTACCAAAGCTTCAGGACTGGAGCCTCACCATCAGATGCAGTTTACTCTTATACCAAGCATACTCACTAGGGTGAAGTTTTACACGTTTAGAGCTTTCATTAAGGTATTCTATAGCCTATATGACAGAACGAGGGAGAGAGAGGGCAACAAGTATGTACGAATGCATTTGCGTACACACACATACATATCTATATATATATATGTATATATATAAAAGCAAACGCCATAATCTTCAACGGCAAAGACGCCCTTACACAGTAGTAATATGCTAAAACAAAAGTTACATCACTTTTGTAATAGATCCTCCCCTGATGATGGCCCAAAGTCGGGCAGAAAGTACTAGGGATACATACAACTATGGACAATACATAAATCAATTCCCCCGAATACGATAAAAGTAATACGGGAATTCGAACGGATCCAGAAGAAAATATGTAGACATAAAATGTCTATTATGTTTAATGAAATTTGCATATATATATATATATATAATGTGAGTGTGTGTATGAGAGAGAGAGAAAGAAAGTGGGGAGGGAGAGGAAGTCACACAACTGCAGGCCACAGTTAAATATATACGTCAACATTAGTGCAGGCATAAACACAAGGAGAAAGTAGCGTTAAAAAATAGATGTTTATTGATTTGAACACCGACTCGACCAAGCATTTCAGTTCTGCCAAAAGTCGAAGGAATTAAACAAAGGTTACTTAAATATTTTGTTTATAGAAAGGAAATCGCTTCGCAGATTTGAGGATTGCTGAGATTATTGTAATACATTTTCATAAGTATTTTCTTTAATCTTTAATCTTGTAATTGCTTTTTATTGCAGCTCACTCGGTACGTCAATCTACGACAACGATGAATAACGCGGATCAAAAATAATAATTAATAAATCCTCGTTCTCTTTGCCTTTAAAAATACCCGAGTTCGAATCTCATGAAGAGTTTCCTTTTTTTTTTTTTCCTAAACAGTACTGCCTCTTACTGCTGCTGATGGTTAATCTGAGTGAGTTGCAATAGATGCATCTAAAAATTAAAGAAAATACTTCTTAAAATAAATAATTAATTGACTGAGAAGAAAATATCTTGTCAACCAGTGGATTTTTGCCGTCTCAGCGGACCACAGTGATAATAATAAAAGGAAGCGAAAAGATAGATAAATACTTGGATCTTGCCAGAGAGCACAAAAAAACCGTGGAACATAAGTGATGGTGATACCAATTATAGTTGGAGCTCTTGGAACTGTTCCCAAAGGCCTAGAAAGAAAACAGGAGGAAAGGGGATCAGAGGAAAAATTGAGATCTTCCAGACCACAGCATGGTTAAAATCAGGTAGTATACTTAGAATTGTGGAAGACTTGCTGCCACTCAGACTTCAGTGAAAAACCACTAGTTAAAACTTGTGTGAAAAATTCGCCTCTTGGTTTGGTTTGGTTTTATGGCATATCAACCATTGTAGGTTATTTAATGCCAAATCCTTTTCATACATATACATTAAATATGATTCGTATGTTTAAACAAGGCTGACTTAATTTTTTTTTTTCAAACAGTTAAATGGTTTTACTTATTTCTATCAAATACGAATACACACTTAAATGATCAAACAGTTCTATTTCAAACAATTCAGTTTAGCATCAGCACACAGTTTCTTCTTTACACACAGACTTTTTTCAGTACAGTTTTTGTTTACACACCGTTAAATGATCAAAAAGTTCAATTTCTAATAATTCCCCTAAGCATAAGCACACAGTTTAAGCATAAGTATACAGTTCTATTTGACCCATAGATAGGACCCTATAAGATGCTACCACTCCGGACCAGAGTGGACCGGGGAGTAATGGTAATGAGGGGAGACTTCGCATTCCCCACAGCTCCTACATTACTGGAGCTTCACTATCAGATTGTTTCGTGTCATATCAAGGACCCTCTTTTAGGGGGGAATCTTACCTCTTTGCAGAGATGCAGTCGGTATAGTCTTCGGCCCCTAATTATAGAAAATTGTTCATGAGATGAACTGGGCATGTCTACGAAAGAGAAATTGAATGTTTATTTAATAGCAGCGCATATCCAAGTCGTCATCATCATGTCGTGCTGGTAGCACGGATATCCCTGACCCTCTCTCGCCACTTTTCCCTATCGTTCATCACCTCAGGCAGGTCTTCTGGACAGCATCCCGTATCCTCACATAGTTGCTGAATGTATGTTCGTGCTGGTCGTCCTGCTTTTGCACGGCCATGTGTGGGGGTCCATAAGAGTATATCACTTATGAATTCGTCCCTGCTTCTCCAGCAGTGTCCTGCATGTCTGGTTCGTCTATCTTGAATAGCTTTCGTGATATGAGGAAGGTGGCCATACAGTTGGTGTCTTGTAGGGTGTTGCCGAAGGACCTGTTCAAGATTGCTCGCAGCATTCTTGTGTAATTGCCGACTAGCTTCTTCTCCAGCCGCTTTGTTAGAGTCCATGTAGTGCATCCATATAGCAGTATCGATACGACGGCTGCCTGGAAGAAGCTGCGTTTCATTTTATCGGTTAGGTCTGATTTCCAGATAACCGATAGCCTATTGATAGCTGTCCATGCTTTCGTTAACCTCGTGTCGATGTCCTTTTCGGTTGATGCGACGCTGCTTCCTAGGTAAGTGAATTTATCTACTAGTTTAAGAGGGGTTCCGTCTAGAGTGGAGATGTCACCCGTTTGATTATAGCACATATATTCCGTTTTGTGTACATTGACATGGAGGCCTATGCCTCCGGCTGCTCGTTCCAAACTCTGCAGTCGTGTTTCGGCTTGGTTGGGTGTATTTGCCAATATCGCTATGTCATCAGCGTCGGTAATTGTTTTTTTGCGGGGTACCTTCTGCTTCTTTTCTTTGTCAGCTCGAAGCCGTTCTCTCTGATTTTGTCAATCGATGCTCTAAGTACGTAGTCTAGACAAATGATAAAGAGGTATGGAGCTAGCGTGTCCTCTTGTAGTACTCCCTGCGGCAAAGTAGTAAATTATGTGACAGAGATGAAACTATTAATCCCATAATAAGAGAATTCCGTAAACTAACGCAAAAGAAATACAAGACAAAGCACGATTGGGTAGGAAAGGTGATCAACAGGAAATTGTGCAAGAGACCATGCTGATAAACAAGCAGAAAAGAAATTATCAACTAGTGGACATTCTTGTTCCAACAGAACACAATAAAAAAGACGAAAAGACAGATGCTTGAATATTGCCAGAGAGCTGAAGAAGCTGTGGAATATAATAGTGACTGTGAAACTACTTGTAGTTAATGCCCTTGGAAAAGTCGTCTCATGGCTTGAAAAGAGACTGGGAGAAGAGAATATAAGAGGAAGAATAGTGACCATGCAGACCACAGCTAGAATACTTAAGTCCTGGTGATCTGATTTGGTTTGGTTTTATGGCATATCAACCATTGAAGGCTATTTAATGGCAAATCCATTTTTATTCATATAAACAGTTCGACTTTAAACAATTAAGTTGAGTATACAAAAACAGTTCTATTTCAAGCAATTCAGTTTAGCATAAGTACGCAGTTTAAAAGTCAAAACAGATTTATTTCAAACAATTCAATTTAGCATAAGAATAAAGTTTTTTTCTATTTTACCCCTGGATTGGACTTTATCAGGTGCTGCCACTCCGAGTCAGAGTAGACCTGGGAACGATGGCAATGAAGGGATACTCCACATTACTGAAACCTCACCATCAGATTGTTTAGTATCATATCCAGAACACTCTTGCCTAGTCAGCTGGGGCTGTAGAATACAAATAGTGTCCTGTATATGACCCTAATCAATCTGATGGCGAGGTTCCAGTAATGCTGGAGCTTTGGGGAATGCGGAGTACCCCTTCATTGCCATAGCTCCCTGGTCAACTCTGGCTCGGAGTAATAGCACCTGATATGGGTCCTATCAACGGGTTAAATAGAACTAAACTGTGGTTTCGAGTATTTATTGTTTTTTGCATTTAAACAGCGTATTTATGCTAAAACTGAATTGTTTAAAATAGAATTTTAACATGTAACCTGCGTACGTATGCTAAACTTAATTATATGAAATAAAACTGTTTTTACATTTAACTCTGTGTATTGCCCAGTCGGCTGGGGCTGGAGAATACATCGACTGCGCCTCTGCAGAGGGGTAAGACCCTCCAAAGAGTGTTCTGAATATGACACTAAACAATTTGATGATGAGGTTCCAGTGTAATATAATGGCCGAGGGATTTCGTTTTATATATCTTGCTTTTCGGTTTAGTTAGGCTGAGAACTTTTCGCTTAGCGCATGGGTTAGTCAGGTGCAACATGAGCGCAGGTGTTTACGCGCGGGGAAGATGTGTCATTCAGAGATGTCAAAATGAAAATCCCAGATACAAAATCTGACAGGGGGAGATGTGAATGACGTCGTGCACCGGAAGCGTGCGCGGGGGATTTTGGGGATTTGAGAAAAGTCAGAGTTGAGTTCCTGCCTTGGAAGAAGACGGTTGACTTTCGGAGCTCGCCGAGGCCTTGCGGCGGGTGCCGCACGTGGTGGTGGGGATAGATGGAAAAGTCGCCGTAGAAAGATTATGCCTCTCTCTTCCTCATGTCGAAAAAAACCTTTTAACTCAAAGGTAATAAAAGGTTTCGTAATGCGGAATACCCCTTCATTGCCATTGCTCCCAGGTACACTCTGACCCGAACTGTGTACTTATGCTAAACTGAACTGTTTAATATAGAACTGTTTTGACATGTAAACTGCGTACTTGGGCTAAACTGAATTGTTTGAAATAAAACTGTTTTTGACATTTAACTGTGTAAGCAAAAACTGTACTTACACTAAATTGAACTATCAGAATTAGAATTGTCTGACTAAACTGAATAGCTTGAAATAAAAAATGTTTTTGACAATTAAACTGTGCACCCATGCTAAACTGAATTGTTTGAAATAGGACTGATTATTTGTATAAAAATGGATTTGGCATTAAATAACCTTCAAAGATTGATATGCCATAAAACCTAAACAAGCAAACAATCCAGAACTCTCGTTAAGTGGGTCTTACCCCCCTGCAGAGAAGCAGTCGGTGTATTCTACAGCTCCAGTCCACTGGGCAACTGATGCTCTGAAGAGACTTGTTGTCGCTTAGACTTTAGAGAATAACCACCTGTTAAAATTTGTGAGAAAAACTCTCAAAGAGAAGTTGTAACATAACATAATTTCATCATTTATGGTGATGGTGCATCATTTATATTTGAATGACAGAATCTGCTAAAAGCCTATCTTGTATTCACTAAAGCAAAGCTATTCACTATTGGGCCACAAAGTTATGTGAAAGAAAGATAACTACTCCCACCTCACGGTGCTGAGATATGACACAAGAAACAAGCCTCCCAAGATGTTGCTGGGTAAATTATATGTAAGAAAGTGACGCAAAAAATACATTTTCTCCTGCTATTCTATTCTCATTACAATAGAAGTAAACAATGGAAAAGAATCCGACAGAATGGCGAAAATTTAAAAAACAAAGTAATCCAAAGAGAAGAATTTATTGTAAAATAAAGTCGACGATATAACGTTTCGGTTTTAATAAACCATCATCACATTGCCCAGTCGGCTGGGGCTGTAGAATACACCAACTGCACCTCTACAGAGGGGTAAGATCCCTCTCCAATGACTGTCCAAGATATGATACTAAATAATCTGATAGTAAACATCCAGTAATGCAAGAGCTTTGGGGAATGTGGAGTACCCCTTCATTGCCATCACTCCCAGGTCCACTTTGTCCCGAAATGGTAGCACCTGATAAGGTCCTATCAATGGGTTAAATTGAACTAAACTGTGTCCTTATGCTAAAGTAAATTGTTTGAATTAGAACTGCTTGATTAAACTGAATACCTTGAAATAGAAATGTTTTTGACAATTAAACTGCGTATTTAAATTAAACTAAATTGTTTAAGATAAAACTGTTTTTACATTTTACTGAGTCTATACAAAACTGTACTGATGCTCAACTGTACTGTTTGAAATAGAACTGTTTATATATATAAAATTGATTTGGATTTAAATAACCTAAAATGGTTGATATGCTATTAAACCAAACCAAAACAAAACAAAACAAACCATTATTACAATATAAATTTTATTCATTATCGAATGTACTGAACGAATTTTAGCTATGCTTAGAACTGAAATTAATCGGGGAATAAGGAAATAAAGGTGTGTTTTGAGTTATTGATTTTAACGGTATGTCAACCCGTATAGAGTCATTTTATGCCTCGAGGTTAGGAAATAGCGTTCATTTGACGTTTGTATTGATTCATTTGTATAGTTGTTTCATAAGAGCTATTTATTTATTTATTTATTTATTCATTGCTAATGGTCCTAACAAATACGAATAATTTTTAAAAGGATCTATTTGACCAATAGACGGGACCCTTATAGGTCTGACCAATACAGGTCACAGTAGCCAAGGGAATAATGGCACTGAAGGGATACATCACACTCTCCAGATCTCGAGCCTCACCATTAAATATAGTTTGTCTTATGCTCAGGACACCGTTTTAGATAAAATCCTTCTGTTGAATCTACATTAAAAAATAAAGGTTCTTTTCTTTTTTTCTTTTTTTATTCAGATTATTTCATACTCCCACAAGTCTTCATAAAGTAAGTGTGTGTGTGTGTGATATCTGAACTGAAACGTAGTCAAAGGAAATTGAAATCTTACAAACGTCTTAACAATCTTTTATGAGATCGATGTTGAGGGACAATTGACGCCCGATGTTCTTGATAATTTCTTTTTTTTTTCTTTTCTTTTTATTCTCGATTAGTTTAACGCATATTCTATACACAGGCACACGCTCTGATGCGCGCTTACACATAGTTAGCTAATTTGAATTAGAAATGATATTCTGAGCTTTTGTCTGAGGATATTGAAGACTTTATAATCTAATGCTCCATCGTGTGTCCATTCGATTATCTTTCTGCGGATATATTATCTAATTATTCTTACACGTCGTTTCAGTTGCTTCTCACCTTCGAAAACGAATAACTAAATAAATGATTTTTTTAAAATATTCATTCCTTTCGTAATTTGGGAACAGAACATTTCAATACATCTTTGTGTGTGTGCGTGCGCGCGCAATATATCGAATATGTATGTGCCTATAAAAATAAAAAGATCTATGCATGCATGTATAGATGAGTGATTTGGTTTGCTTTGCTTTGGTTTTATGGCACACCAACCATCGTAGGTTATTTGATGCCAAATCCATTTTTATAAATATAAACAGTTCTATTTCAAACAATTCAGTTTAAAGTACACTGTTTAGTTTTATTTGACCCAGAGATAGGACCCTATCAAGTGCTACCACTCAGGGTCAGAGTGAACTTTGGAGCGATGGCAATGAAGGTTTACTCCGCATTCCCCAAAGCTCCAGCATTAATGGAGCCTGAACATCAGATTGTTTATATGTAGAACATATCCAGGACACTCGTTGGTGGGAGTCTTACTTCTCAACAGAGCTGCAGCGCCTGCCGACTGGGCCAATATAAATGTGTGTGTATATATATATATTATATTATATTATATATATATATATACCGGGGAAAATAAGTATTTCATCCTCTGTTGATTTTCTGAGTTTCCCCACCATAAAAATATAGGAACGGACAATAGTTTTCAGACTTGGTCCGTCTTGACAGTGACAGATAGAATATTAAAAAATTTTAGAAAATCACATATTAATTTTTGAATATTTATTTGTTTTTGTTTGTTTGTTTTTTTATTGAAAAAAATACGTATTTCACACCATAGCAAAACATAACTCATTACTTGAAGAAACCTTTGTTGGCAAGCACAGTACCCAGACGTTTCCTGTAGTTGGTTACCAAGTTTTTACAGATTCCTGTGGGATTTTAGCCCAGTCCTCTTTGCAAATCCTCTCCAAATCCTTAAGGGTTGTAAGTTAAACAACAACTTACAAATCTAATCTTCAGCTCCCTTCACAGATTCTCTATAGGGTTAAGGTCTGGAAACTGGCTAAGCCACTCCATTACCTTAATGTGCTTCTTCTTGAGCCACTCCTTTGCTGCCTAAGCCGTATGCTTTGAGTCATTGTCATACGGGAACACACATCTACGACCAATATTCAGTGTCCTGGTTGAGGAAAGGAGGTTTTCGCAGAAGATTTCCCTGTACTTGACCCTATCCATCTTTCCTTTGACTCGGTGTAGTCGTCCTGTCCCCTTAGTAGAGAAACGACGCCAAAGCATAATATATCCACCACCATACTTAATCGTTAGGATGGTGTTCTTCGAGTCCAAGTCAGCATTTTCCCCTCCAAACACGGTGTATCGATTTGATGCCAAAAAGCTCAATTTTACTCTCATCTGACCACATCACTTTCTCCCAACAGGCCTCTGAATCATCCAGGTGCTTATTTGCAAACTTCAGACGGGCCTGTACATGAGCCTTCTTGAGTGGGGGGACCTTGTGGGCACTACATGATTACTGTCCACTAAGACATAGTGTGTTACTAATGGTCATCTTTGATAACTGTGGTCCGAGCTGCCTTGAGATCATCAACTAGGTCTTGCCGTATAGTTCTGAGTTGTTTCCTCATTTTTTTCCTCATCAGGTTTACTCCACGTTGGGAGATCTTGAGTGGAGCTCCAGACCGAGATATTGATAGTCAATTGGTGTTTTTCCATTTTCTTATCGCACAAACAATTGACTCCTACTCACCTAGCTGCTTGCCAATCGTTTGTAGCACATTCCAATCTTGTGCAGGTATAGAATTTTGTCCCGAATCTCCTTAGACAATTCTTTCGTGTTGCCCATTGTGGAGAGATTAGTTTCTGATTCAATAAAGGATTCTATTAACTATTGACTTTTATACAGGTAATGAGTACTTGATAAAGTATAATAGAGTAATGGGCCTTCTGTACACATAGCCCGGTCTGCGGGGGCCTAAATCATTGCTGGTTGGTAGGGGTGAAATATTTATTTTTTCAATTAAAAAAACAAAACAAATAAGTGTTCAAAAATTAATGTGATTTTCAAGAATTTTTTTTATATTCTATCTTTTTCAAAACGGACCAACCACAGAATTATCGACCGTTCCTATTTTTATAAGGTGGCAAACTAAGACAATAAGCAGGGGATGAAATACTTATTTTCCCGACTCTGTGTGTGTGTGTGTGTGTGTGTATATATATATATATATATATATATATATATATATATATATATATATAGCGTGTGTATAATTATATATGTTTTCCGAATATTTCAAAAATAGCTTTTTAAAGAATTATATGCTATGCTAGAAGAGAACCAACGAAAAATTAACTGGTGACGTAGCATATCCATTCGTTGAATAAAAATTATTTTTTGATACCCAAATGTCTTCAATGGACAGCTCTTCTACAGAGGGGTAAGACCCTCCCTTGCAATGAGTGTCCTAGATATGACACAAAACAATCTGATGGTGAAGTTCCGGGGAATGTGGAGCATCTCTTCATTGTTATCGCTCCCAGTTCCTCTCTGGGCCGGAGTAGTAGCACCTGATAGGGTCCTATCTATGGGTCAAATAGAACAACTGTGTACTTATGCTAAACTGAATTGCTTGAACTAGAACTGTTTATTTATTTAAAAATGGATTTTGCATTAAATAACCTACAATGGTTGATATGCCATAAAACTCAATTAATCTAGTGACCTTCATATTTCTTCTGTCAAAAGATCTATCAATGAGCTCTTCATTTGGGAGGTATGTTAAGAATGGGAGTGGTGTGTAAAAATCTATTTTGGATTAATTTCCAATATATTTAAATAGATGATAACACAAAGAAAAGGACTGATATACTTACTTTTTGTCGTGTGTGTGTGTGTGTGTGTGTGTGTGAGAGTAAAGAATTTTCCGATAATGTTTCTACTTACAGTACCTGTGGAAGTTTCACTACTTTTAAAATATTCAAACGATTATGTAAATAAGGGTAATTAGACCAATCGGGTTTAATGTTCAGTTTTTAATCTGTTAATGAATAAATGTTTAAAATTTCATTAAAAATGTATTGTTTCTTAAATTTCGTTAAGATTTTATCATTATTCACGAAATATCACGTCATTTTTTTTTCTTGTAAAATAAACTTTTTCAAACAAGCATTGTTCATTTCTTTCTCTTATTCTTCGATTGGTCTTCTATTTTTACCGTTTATCTCTCTATATCATCTTATCCTTTCTTTCTTCCTTCCTTTCTTTCCTAGCAAACGATGAGCATCTTACGTATCTCTCTCTCTCTCTCTCTCTCTCACTCACTCACTCACTCTCACACACACACACACACACACACACACACACACACACACACACACACACACACACACACACACAGGGAG
Source organism: Sepioteuthis lessoniana (assembly GCA_963585895.1). Taxonomy (NCBI): domain Eukaryota; kingdom Metazoa; phylum Mollusca; class Cephalopoda; order Myopsida; family Loliginidae; genus Sepioteuthis; species Sepioteuthis lessoniana. The sequence continues at coordinate 14,279 of CAUZXS010001653.1, read as the reverse complement.
TGTTCTTTTTCTTCCAGCTCTTTCTCCCAAATCAAAACAGAACGGTCAGTTAATTATCTGAGGAGATGACAGGCCATAATAGTCAAACATACATGCTCATGTCATATTTTTATAAGATTGTTCCTGGCAGCAACACCCCCACAAGGCACCAACTATACGGCCACCTGCCTCCCATCACGAAAACTATCCAAGTTAGACGAACCAGACATGCGGGACACTGCTGGAGAAGCAGGGACGAGCTCATAAGTGATATACTCCTATGGACCCCCACATATGGCCGAGCAAAAGCAGGATGACCAGCTCGAACATTCATACAGCAGCTATGTGAGGATACGGGATGAACGAAAGGGAGAAGTGGCGAGAGAGTCAGGGATATCCGTGCTAGCGGCATGACATGTTGATGATGATGATGATTGAAGAGTAGTATCTTTGTATTTGGCACGGTGATTAAAATATTAGAATTTGTGGCACCAATAGTAAGAAACGATCCCTTAGGCTGATTACTTTTTACTAGGCTCCAACTGCCTTCTACTTACCCTCGCAGACGTGCTGTCGGAGTAGATCCGATTAATCGGCTTGTCATGTCAAGCCCTAGCATGGATATGATTAAGTCCAGACCGTATTCAACAAACTGCTATGCCAAATACTCAACCTCTTTTCATTTTATTGAGGCTTGAAGGCGGTGGCTGAGGGTCAACCGCATCTCGAAAAACAGTAAAGATTATTCCTATTAGTTTATTAGTTCACATGACATCATATATACCAAAAAAGAATTAGCATTAAATTACCCACAAGGGTTGATATGCCATTAAACAAGATAACCAATTAACATTAACTGTAAATGATTTGCATTAAGAATAGTCACTTGTAGCTATAATTGTTTATTAAAGATTATTATTAGGTTGGTTGGTTGGGTTTTATGGCATATCAACCATTGTAAGTTATTTAAGGCCAAATCCATTTTTATACATATAAATAATTCTATTTCAAACAATTCCGTTTATCATAAGTACAGTTTTTTGTTTAAATTTCAAAACAGTTCTATTTCAAACAATTCAGTTTGGCGTAAGTACACAATTTAGTCCTATTTGACCCGACCAGGTGCTACTACTCCGGGGCAGAGTGGACCTGGGAGCGATTGCAATGAAGGAGTACTCTGCATTCCCCAAAGCTCCACCATCACATGAACCTCACCATCAGATTGTTAAGTGTCATATCCAGGACACTCGTTGAGGGAATCTTGTCCCTCTGCAGCTATGTATATAAACTATATAATTATTACTGTTAGATTGTAATATTTGAAACCATGCAACCGTGGGAAAATTATTAGTATTAGATTGGAATACCTGATATATCTTGGGCAAAAAGAATTCTGAAAAGCAACTACACAGAAAATATAGATATACCATGAATGTAATTCTCTAACTTCTACGTATGAAAAAACCCTTGGCTATTTGATATGCCGTTAAATGATTCATCTCTGGGCAACATCCGACAAGGTGCTCTGGTTTACATCGTACCTGCGCAAAAAGATTCTTGATCTGACCTATTATCAAACAAGGCTAAAACGCATCAATTATCCTACTATTTATGCATACCTGGGTGTGTGTGAGAGGGCCATGACGTTCTCAAGGGCATTAGTGCAAAGTGAATTCAAACTAACAAAGTCGGAATTTGAATTCGATTTGTCGATTCCACTCTCCGTGCCGCTGACCGTTACGCCACTCAAGTAAATTATTAATAACTGATGAAAGAGGGGCCTGTTACGCATTTCCCACCGTTGCAAGAGCTCGGTGTTCAATTCCAGAGAAGGGCAAGAATCTCGAGGGCCAACTTTTGCTACTGCCCTTCCTATCTCATCCGCCCTTCTGGCCCACTCAGCTCAACTTCGTAAATATCAACATGAAAAAATGGGCGTAAATACGTAATAAAGAAACTAGAAGATAACATCGCCCACCCCTCTACACCCAAGTACTTTAAAACTGTCAGATTTGCACCTAACCAGTTCCCGTCCATTATCAGTCTTTTGTTGTATTTGTGTAGTAAAAATTGTATAAATTTCGCTTCGGTTCACATTTGTTATCCAGATAAACCGGCTAGTACTCGCTTGTATTAAAATACAGGGTGTCTCAATACACGTGGGACCCATGTAACTGCTATTAATTTTACTAATAATTGTTTTGTTTTTTTGGTGGGGGGGTCAGATTTGAAAATAGTATACTATAACAACTATCAATCCTTGATCATAATGCCTTGGGTAAGAGGAAAAATATTTTGCGTAACGACTTATTTGGAGACAAAATCATTCAAAACTGTGCAAGCAAAATTTCGCAAGAAGTTTAATTTTAAATTAGTTATCCCCAGAAAAGCCAAATTGAGTACACAAATTTCAAGCCACTGGATCAGTAAACAACTTCAGCAAGAAAACAGAAAACCCTAGATCAGTCAGGGAGTTGACTGCTAGATGTCCTGACAATGTGGTTACGGTGAAAAATTCTGTCGGAAGGAGTCCGAAAAAGTTCTCCTGAAGACATTCCCAAAAATTTGGTCTTTCACGTGCACTGCTGGATAAAGTCAATCAATTTCTGCCCTTATCATCTGGTTTGACCTTTCTAGAGTGATGATTGCTTTTTAAGATTCAGATGAAGTATGACTTGAAGCAATATGAATTATCATATTAGTGGGCTGCATCTATTTTGAGATACCCTATGTTGACTGGATTCTACGCATGAATTTCAAAGTGATAAAAGTACTAAGTTGAATTTAATATGACGTCAAATCTGGGACACACAGGAAAACTCTGCCTTACAACAGAACTCATGATTTATTAAGATAAGCTTTCTAACCCTTCAACCCTGAAAAGATGCTCAGATATTGACTAAGCTGAGTTTGGCTGGGCATAAAGCCACAGCTGTGTGGATCAAACTCTCTTCATTAGTTTCATATATCAACTATGGAATAGAAAACGCATTCATCGGTGGAAACTTAATTAGCTAATAGGTTCATTTGATAATTGTCTCTTCTGTTGCATAGGGAAAAAAATACATAAAACGACATTAAGTCGGTGAGAGAAATTTTTCACTAGCTGTCCATTATCATTAATAAATGTTTCTCAGATATTTTTATTTTCTCCGATCCACATAAAAAAAAGAAATTATGGGTTAGGTTTCTTTGTTTAATGGCATACCAACCTTCGTGGGCTATTTAATGCCAAAGTCATCCTTGTTGACGTATTTCTCTGAAAGGGAACTTCATAGCGCAACTGAAGATCGAACTTGTTTACTACGATGTCACAGAGCAGCACGTTTGCCACAACATAGGGCACCCTCCTTAAATTTTTACATAGAAATCATCATAGTTCTGATCTTCTTTTTTAAATAAAGTATCTCGTGAAGGTCGAAAGGTACCAACTATCCTGCTATGTACAAATAGCTGTGCGAGGTGTGGTTAACGTAACGGTTATTGTCATAGGAAATGGAATTGACGGCTCATTTTCGAATACTCGACTTGGTTGTTTACATTTGTTGTTGACATATTGCTAATGGCCTTGGAAAATGTATGAATCCAACTCTCCTTACCACACCAACAATGGGTAAATAGTAAGGTAGATTGGGCTCTTTAACCTTGGTATAGTAACTAGTCGAGAAGAAAGAAAAACTCTGAATTCAAACCAATTTTACACCGCTTAAAAACTGATCTTCTCTCACAGCCTGCCCCTAGTGAAGTGTTGGCTTAATACACCGGTTCACAGGCTATGTTTAATGTAACTCACCAAGCGAGGCGTACTGTAACCAAAACTATACTAAAGTCGGCTTCATCCCCCACCTTTTTTTTTTTTTCTTTAATGGAATTTTCTAAAATAATTGCTATAAGTACCCTACTTTTTATCTAGATAACACGGATTTTTTTTTTCTTCAATTCTGCCTTGAGTAAATTTAATCTAAGATTTAAAATTTAAATGTCAGTTTGTGAGAAGGTGAAAGCTTTCAACTATAAAAACATGTAATAGAAGTTACTCTCTAAATTTTATGAAACTGAGTTCGGAAAGAAAGAGAAATTATCTGTATCAGCTTCCTTCGGGTTTACTAGATCTTCATTTATCTATGTTGCGAGCTAAAATAAAAATTGCAAACTTGAAATTAAAATAGGCCTTTTTTCTGCCAATTCGCGCGCTTTTCAGATTAATTCATTTTGTTAGTCCTCATTTTATATCATCGCTGCAAGTATTCAATACAAAAATGTGATAATAGAATAACTTAACAATATCCTTATTTTCCAATAGTAATTATATTTATCTATTGAGACATTAAATACCGGACATTGGCCAAGCGGTTAGAGTTTTCGCCAATGGCCCGGGAGACCAGCGTTCAATCCCAGGTCGAGTCATACCAAAGACTCAAAAAATGGTACTTGATGCCTCCTTGCTTAACACTCAGCATTATAAGGTACGGATCAAGGGTAAAGTGGAGCAATCCAAGGAAAGAGTAACGCCCTTATCTACACCTTAGTGTAGTAGATGTCGAAAAGAGAGCCTTCGGGTCACCCTCGACTATGGTCGCCAACTTACTATTAGGACATTAAATCTATGCATCTAAACTGGAGCCTCACTGCTTGGTGAAGATTAGTCATACCAAGGGCGCTTTTTGTTTTTGAGTAAAGGGTCTTACCACTCTGCTGGAGACAGTCGACGGGTTTTAAGCCGAGTTGGCCTAGTGGTTAGTGTTCGCCAATGGCCGGGAGACCTGGCTTCAATCTCAGGTTGCGTCATACCAAAGACTTTAAAAATGGTACTTGATACCTCCTTGCTTAACACTGAGCAATATAAGGTATGTATCAAGGGTAAAGTGGAGCAATCCAGGGAAAGGAGTATCGACCTCCCTTACACCTCGGTGTAGTAGCTATTGAAAAGGGAGCCTTTTAGTCGCCCTCGACTACGGTCGCCAACTTTACTTTACTATAGGTGGTTTAAGTTTAGTTTTCCTTCCCCTTCCAAGAGTAAAGAACCAAAACTACACTGCTATTTACCCATAGACATGTATCTATCCTCCGATCTTTCTCAATAGCATTAGTGCTAAAGGAAATACTAACAGCTTCGGCCAGGATTTGAACCCAGGTACTGTAAGCAATCTCAGACTTGTACAAGACTAACAAAAGCTTTATAAAAAAAAGAGAAAAAACACTACGTGTTCCGAACTTATTGATCCATCCCAGTAAAATATGCAAACAGATGCTTTAAAAAGTTTTCCATTTGCTTTTCACATCATCACGGCGCTCGTGTGATAAGTAAATGAATGTTTAGTATGTCTCCAGAACACGAGTTTTGTTTACGAGTGAAGTTTGTCTGTCTGTTACAGGAATCTGAATTGAAAACAACTACGTCGTCACGTAATGAATCTATTTACATTTCTCTTGGTGTCAGTTAATTAAAAATAAATGATATGGAATTTCGAAAATTCGACCGTAGGGGGGAGGGAAGAGCTCATTTGGAACTATTTTTTAATTTTTTTTTTTTTCCTCGTTTTGAATTTATTTTTCCGATTTTTTTTTTTTTTTTAAATCAGTCGAAGGGGAGGGAAAATACAGACAATAACTTTGTTCAGATGTAATTTTCAATTAAGGATTGACAAAAAGAAAGGCTTGGCTTTTTTTTATCGTAGAAAACTAATTAATTCCTCTCCAAGATGATTACAAATTACCAATATTTAGTTAAAAAAAACTTAGGTTAACAAGTGGACATTTATCATTAGGAAGCCATTGATAAGTAGGCTGTCCAAAGGTTAGGGAATCGCATTCATTGTACGTCGACATTTACATTTTTTTTTTAATTTTAATTTTTTTTGGGGGGGGGGCTTTTTTTTTGTTCACAATCATAATACGTATAGTTTTTAAACAGATCTATTTTATCTATAAATGAGGACCCTTACATGTCCTATTATCTTTGGTCATAGTGGGCCTGGTAGTAAGAACAATGAAAGAAACCCGAGTCCTCGCCGTTAGATGCACTTTAGTGTCATACCCAGGAAACCCCCTTTTGATGAGGGAAATGGAGGTTCTTGCTCTTCTGTAGAGGATACAGTTAGCGTATCCTCTACAGATAGGAAATTTTAAAAGATATTTTTAGTAAAAAAAAAAATAAAAAGGCACCTTATATGCAGTCAAATATGGTATATCTTGGTTTAACATTTTTTTTAAATTCTTTAACACTAATTCCAAAAAGAATCATATATATTTACCCAATTTTTTTATAACTAGAAGAACCTTAACATCTCTGGAAAGGGCGGACTCAGTAAAAGGAAAAAAAAAATGGCATCAAATGTTTCTCAGAGTAGTAAATAAATAAATTTGAATTTAAATTCTCTAATAATCGAGCAATTATAAAAATGCATGGTTTCATTCAATAGAGGGATTTTTTTTTTTTATTTTACAATTTTGTAAGCAAAATACAAGATGCTTTCTAGTTTATCCACTTTTTCGTTTAACTATGAAAGTAGACGATTCAAAAGATTAATGTTTAAGCGAAATCAATTAATTTAGATTATTTTTTTAAAAAAAACAAAAGGTCATACTATTAACACTACTCCCAGTGCTGAACATACCTGTAAGCTGTAACTACACACCTTCGAGGCATCATCTTTTAGAATACCGTATTTGACGGCATATAAGACGTATGGGTGTATAAGACGCACCCCCAATTTCAGCAGGACAAATCAAGAAAATTTTTTAGTGAAACAAAGTACTAATATTAAATGTGATGAAATTAACATAATGAATATTATCAATGATACTCCTTCTAATTTGCATAATAGCCTTTTAAATAATGACAATTGGTATGTGAAAGTTACTCTCAAGTCTCAGCTAACAAGTGTCGCCAGGTAGCTAATTTCAGCCGACTGTCGCGAATTTTAAACATACATATGGCATATAAGATGGTTGGAAATTTTAAAAGATATTTTTAGTAAAACAAAAATAAAAATAAAAAGGCACCTTATATGCAGTCAAATATGGTATATCATGGTTTAACATTTTTTTTACTTCTTTAACGCTAATTCCACCCCCAAAATCACATATATATATATATATATCCAATTTTTTAGAAAGAGAAGAACCTTAAATTTCAGAAAGCCTGGCTTTGACTACTCGCTCATCCAACAAGTGTAACTTATGCTATACAATTGTTGAGCACTCGTTGACAACGAGGAGGAGTCTCCATGGAGTACTGTCGAGAGCTTTGAACTACAGCTTCGAGGTAAGCGAGTTCGAACTCCAGTGGTACTATTACGATCACTTTCCGATTAATTTCATCGGGAAAAGTACGAACCTTGCTATCCCCTCAGCTATAGTTTAAATAGTATCATTGCTGTTATTTTACAAGAATGGATTTAGCATTAAATAACCCATGAAGGTTGATATGCCATTAAACAAAGAAACCAAAAACGCGTTGGGAGACCCTTAAAATTGTATATAGTTAGATGACTATTCCACTCGTCAAATATTTTGATCTTAAATCTTTCGTTCACCCTGTTAGTAATTTACTAAGCTTTTTGTATAGATGTGGCACAAGGCCACATGAATGGGGCACCTAATGAGAATTGAACTCACCATTACACCCTCGAGGTGCCCTCGTTCTTAGAATATTGACTATATCTTTTGAAAAATGAAAGGGTATCCTGATTCTAAATTGTACCTCAGGGAGAGGTTCAGCTTTGAAGAGTGTGGAGTGCCCTTTGCCATAACTTGCCAGGTTCACTCGAAACCCGGAATGTAGTATCGACTACTATCTAATATTAGGCTCTCATTTATGGGTCAAATAAATCTGTTTAAAATTGATTCGTGTTCAACAGGATCATGTGCAAAAGAATCTCTTAAGAAAGATCTACATAGAATTGTAAATATAAACATACAATGAACATATACCTCCCGACATAAAACAACCCTAGTGTGTTGTTAGGGTTCGTATTTCTCTTCAATACGATATTCTTGTTACGTGTCAACTTCTATATATCGTAGCCTATATGTCATTCTATCTATCTCGGCGTATATGTCATTCTATCAAGGCCTATATGTCAATCTATCTATCTCTGCCCGTATCATGGGTCGACATGCCGTTAAAGTTAATCAATATAAGCATAAAATAACTTGTGATGGGTTGACTTACCGTTAAAATCAATCAATCATTAAATCTTTGGTGTTTGTTTCTAATTAAATAGTGGAATTTCCATTGAATTCAGCGTGCTTGTACGAACATTGGAATGAATGGCAAGCATACTGATTATTCGGCAGACGTGCAGCAGAATAATTCTGTTTAGAACTTCAAAACAATAAGATTTTGCTTTGGCTCCAGTTTATACAAGACAAATATTCAATTTAATTTGAAATTTAATTTTAATTTTAACTTTCCTTACTTCTATCGTTTTTGTGTTGTTGTTTTTTTGTTTTGTTTTGTTTTTTGGGGGTTGTCCTTTTGGAGACAAAGTCTGCAAGTTTACAAAATTTATTATTTTTGATTAAATTTCATTCTCAAGAACGCTCTAAAAGAATTCTCGTTTGCGTAAAAAGTGGACTGTATTAATGTTTTTTTAGGAACGATATTTGAAGACAAGATTTTTAGCAAATTGATCTTCAAATAAAACTTTATTTTCTAACAGCTGATATAATAACAAAATGAACCCAAAGAAATTCGATCTTTAATTATAAACAACTACAAATTCTCTTTTTTTTCTTTATCGTCTTTGTCTTTTTTGTTGTCTTTTTTGTTGTGGTCACCATTATCTTTTCTTCTTTCTTCGTTGTCTATAGCAATTTCTTTATGATTTAGTGCTAAAGATCCTTCATAATACATAATTCTATGCATTTTTCTCTGTATCTGCACTAAAAATATCTTTAGTCAAAATGAGAAACCATAAGTTACAAACTAATCATCCAAAATGCTCATCATATATATTATTTTAATCTGCCTTTATCATTCAATCAGTTTTAAGTACTTTCTGTAAATACATTAATGGCCCGACTTATTTTTAGTCCCACAAGAAATACGTCGCGTGCGTCGATGAAATATAAATCAGTACTTCATCGAATATTCATGATTTGTGATTTGGTGGTGTGTTCGATGACGTCCTTGAATTAAGTGAAAGTAGAAAGCGGTTGAAGTTGCCTATAAAGCAGAATATTTTTTTGTTAAATAAAACACTTCATTGGTTTAATGCGTCTGTTCAGCAGATTGGAAAATTAGTTGATGACCACAATATAAATAAAATACTGATGATGCTATTAATAAAAGTTAACATTTCACTCTAATCCAAATACTTATAATAGACTGAAGTAGATAGATATGAACAAATTGGAGTCATTGTTTTTTATGCGGAGTGAAGCTAATTTGAATTCAGTTTTTCTTGTCGACTGCTTGCCTAACCATGGCTAAATAACCCAATTTGCTCTATTATCTAACCATAGCTGGATGAGAGAGAAAAATGGATTGATAGCTTTTCCCCAAGAGCACAAGCGTAAAGAGGAACGCGAACTGTCTCGCCCGGGATTTGAACACTGGTTGCCGATTCCATTTTGTCTAACGATCATTGTTATGCTATTTACTCTCGTGAGTAAATTGCAGTGACAGACTGGGATATATAAAGACACACACACACACACACACACACACGCACACATATGAGATGCAGACAGACAGATACATATATAAACACACACACACACTGACATGTGTGTGTCTAATATATATAAGTAAGTAAAGTTGGCGACCATAGTCGAGAGTGACCCGAGGGCTCGCTTTTCGATAGCTGCAACATACACCAAGGTGTTGGGAAGGCCGCTACTCCATTTTCTGGATTGCTCCACTTTACCATTGATCGGTACCTTTATAATGCAGAGTGTTGAGCAAGGAGGCATGAAGTACGATTTTTTAGTCGTTGGTATGACTTGACTTGGGATTGAACCCAGGTCTCCCGGGCCATTGGCGAACAAACACACACACACACATCTATCATATATATATATACATATATATATATATATATATATATATATATATATATATATATATATATATATATATATATATATATATATATATATAGAGAGAGAGAGAGGCTCACTGAGATAGAATGATATATAGGCTGAGATAGATAAGAGCATCTGTAATAAGAATATTGTCTTGGAGAAGAGAACTAACAGCACTAATATCCAAATTTTAAAAATGATTAACAAAACTTATTTTCACAATTTCATTTTTAAAACTGAATATGCAAATTAGTTCTTTTCAAGCAAGAACCGTAAAGTTTTCCCAAATATGATATCTGTCTACCTCAGCATAAATAGGTCGTGTTAAAATGGTTTACTAACGTAAACGACTCTTATTTTGATGACACAATTTTGCATAATATGGGCACACACTCGCGCACACACACACGCCTTAAGTATAAATTGAAGCAGGTATTTTTTCGTTTTCAGTTTGCAATAACGAAAAAGCAATTTCTTGAAGCTACTTTGCTTACTTTGCAGATAAATGGTCATTTTTTTTTAATGAACCTTGGAGCGTTTGCTACTATTTTTCTTGATAGCTATGACGTCACGGAAGCTCGAGCCGACACGAGAGAAAGAAAAAAACCAAGGAAATCGAGACTCAACCTCATCCATGCGCATTTACTGACGTTTTCCGTCATTCATCGTTTATTCCTTTTTTTTTTTCTTTTTTTTTTTTAATTTATTTTTTAATCGGATTTTTTCGTAATCGTAATTCGTCTGACGTCTCGTTTCATCATTATCATCATCAAAACTGGGGTTGTATGTTGTATTTTATTAGTGCTTTCTGTTAGTTTTTCTTTATTTTGTTTTTTTTTATTTCCTCGTTGCTTTATTTATTTATTTTTATTTATTTTTTTTTTTTTTTTTTTATTTTTACTTTCGTTCTTTTGCATTATTTTTCTAACGATTCGTACGGAAAAACAAACCAAAACCCGAGAAAATGCCAAAAGATTCTTTTTCTTATCAGTCCAACTTGAATGTTTCCTGAGATTTTTAGGGTGATTATCTATGCTTGTCCATCTGTGGGCCGATTCATGATACTGACGTAAAATAATAGTGAATGTGTCATTGCTTTCCACTGTGTATGCATCCAAGACTTAGGAGCTCAGATAAGAGCTTTGCGAATGCGTTATACTGTTTAAATTCTTTAAATGACGTATACGAATGGCCGTTCTTAACATCGAACACATACACATATATTTAATAAACATGTGTAATAATGATGTTGTATATTTTGGTTTGTATAAATGTATATTAATACCAGAGGTCAATATTCTTTAATATTTTAACAGATTGAATCAAATTTTATTTTCAGGAATATTGACAAGATACATTCTGATATATGTATGCATCTATAATTTTTCTATTATAAAAAAAAGAGAATTTATATAGTAAAAAAAATGTACAAACAGTATATTACTGAAATTCTTATCACTCAAACAAACAAAATCAAACATATATATGTGGGCATGTATATATATATGTATGTAGTTAATGTGTGTATATATATATATATGTTTTGACGGTAAGTATTCTCCTACTAAAGTTTCACTTCAACGGATCATCAGGGAGTTTAGTAACGACAAAGGAGAAAACACCATTTTTATATTCACCAAAAAACTACTAAGCTTCAAATTTACATGACAAAAAAATATTGAAATAAAATAAAATACATTTAAAAAAATAAAAATAGAATGAACAAGAAACACTACTTTTAATATCTAGTTTATTTGTTAAAAAAATC
>CAUZXS010001651.1:10000-67414 GCA_963585895.1 Sepioteuthis lessoniana | reverse complement strand
CCTTTCCCAAGGGTATTAGTTTAAAAGTGAACGTAATGGCAATATTGAACAAGTCCTGGCGGCAACACCCCACAAGACACCAACTGTACGGCCACCTGCCTCCCATCACGAAAACTATCCACGTTAAACGAACCAGACATGCAGGTCACTGCTGGAGAAGCAGGAACGAACTCATAAGTGATGTACTCCGATGGACCCCCACATATGACCTGGCAAAAGCAGGACGACCAGCACGAACATACATTCAGCAGCTCTGTGAGGATACGGGATGTAGCCCTGAATACCTGCCAGAGGCGATGAACGATAGGGAGAAGTGGCGAGAGAGGGTCAGGGATATCCGTGCTAGCAGCACGACATGATGATGATAATGATATATATATATATATAAAGTCATTCAATAAATTAGAGGCATTTTTTAAAATAAAAATAAAACTCTTTCCAGATTTTTGGCATACATATAAACCCTGCATTGTTTGGAATTGGTTTATAGCAAAAATATTTGTTTTGAGACTACTCAAAATGCCGACAAGCCAAGCACAGTGTTCCAAGCTTGAACAGAGGTCTGTCAACAAATTTCTGATGGCTAAAAAGTGCAAACCAAGTGAAATTTACAGTAGAATGCGCAGTGTGTATGGAGAAGTATGTTTTAGTTTTAAAATGTTTACAAATGGGCATAAACATGGGTTTGCCTATATGAGTCTCAACCGGAAAGACAAGTCCATGGAATAGAAAAGGTTCTGGGGGCAGAACTCTGTAAAAAAAAAAGGTCATGCTGACAGTCTTTTGGGATATGAAACGACCAACCATGATTATTTTCCTATAAAAATGTGTAACTGTAAACAATATTTCCCTCTGTCAACTCCTTGGACAAAAATTTACCTCATTTACTGAATATATATATATATATATATATATATATATATATATATATATGTATATTTTGGCAGCATTTCTTCGTTAATACAACGGTAAAGACGCTCTTACATAGTAGTAATATGCTAAAACAAAAGTTACATCACTTTTGTAATAGATCCTCCCCTGATGATGGCTCAAAGTCGGGCAGAAAGTACTAGGGATATATACAACTATGGACAATACATAAATCAGTTCCCCCGAATACGATAAAAGTAATACGGGAATTCGAACGGATGCAAATGTAGACATAAAATGTCTATTATGTTTAATGAAATTTGTATATATATATATATATATATTTCTAAAAAAGATACTGTTATCTCTAATTTACATACTGCATAGGATTAAAAGATTAAAAAAGCAATTCCAGAATAAATAATTCTCAGTAAGCGACATTTTAAAAATATTTTTCTTTATATATTTCTTTATATTGATAAAACATTATAATCTCAATTAAGGCAGAGTATAAACTTTATCTATAGATTTTTAAAATGTCGCTTACTTAGAATCATTTATTCTGGGATTAGTTTTTTAATCTTTTAATCCTCTGTAGTATGTAAATCAAGGATAACGATATTTTTAAGAAATATATATATATATATATATTCTCCGCCGAAAAAAAATTATTATGACGACTTAACCGGCACCTCTGGTGGTGTAACGGTTAGCAAGCTAGACTAGCAAACCTATACGAGTGAATTCGAGTCTCATTGGACGCCCCATTCATTCGGCCTTGTGCCACATCAAAACAAAGAGCTTTGTAAATTACTATGACGACTTAACCGAGTTTGAGTCTCCATTAAATTGTACTACACACACACACACACACACACACATATATATATATATTTCTTAAAAATATCGTTATCTCTCCCATGGGGGTTGAGTACTCTGGCGAAGGAATTTTCGGCCGCCGCTCGTATAATGCAAAGCTCTTCAAAAGAATTGAGCACTCTTGTAGCCGATAGGGTATAAAAATGTTAACAAATGGACACTGTTTTTACATAATACCATTAAAATTCCCTTAGCCAACGTGGTACGCTTGTTGGCCGAGCAGTCTGAGACTTAGTCTAACGAAAAGTTGGATGAGTTTCGATCCCGGCTTCTCGCGTCCTACGTGTCTAACCACCCTGAAGAGTTGTGATACAACGAAACAGTCTGTCTGTGGATGACTTTATATATGAAAAATAACAGATATAATATCTCCAACTTTTATTCATTTTTTCTTGTTTAACAAATAAATAAAATAGATCATTTTTTAATTTAAAGAAAATAAATAAATGAAGACTTTTTTTTCAAATTCCATTCCCACCTGAAGTAATATGATAACATCTCATTATAATTTTAAATATTTCATCTGAAGATGGTTTTTATAAATCTTATAAGTTAAATTTTAAACTCGTTGAAGCCTGAAATAAATTTATAATGATACGAAGAAAGTGAATTCTTTTTCTTTTGTCTTTATGTAAAAGATACTTTTATCTCTACACGTTGAGTGTTGATGTATCGTTAATCCTTAATTAATTATACATCAATAGCCGATAGTATTGAGTTGTAGCGGAGGAAAATTTCGTATTTTGGTTTGGCGCGCAATTTAATTCGACGCATAATTTCACCCAATCAGGATGACCTATCCTATTCTTTTCCGGGCAGCAAATTGGGTAAGCTGCCAAACCCAGTCTCTTGAGCTGGACAACGCCGCCCAGTGCAGACGTCTCACTGGGGGCTCTTAAATAGCAGCAGCAGCAGTAGCATGGACACACGAGGGAACCTATCTAATTTATGGATTCCTTGCAAGGAATCCCAGTTGAATATAAATTAGATACATTCAACATGCCTCGTACAGGCACAACTTTATGTCACCCCAAAATTGGCTATGTCAGCGCGATGCTTTTATTCCGCTCTCGACACCTAGCTATCAATTCACCTCTGGGCCACTTTAATGGAGACAACGCAGACTCTCCTCGCCCCCACAAAAACACCAGACGCACAAAACTACACGGTGACTCTAAAGTTCAATTTCTTCAACGGCAACATGGCTTTCGCTAAACTACAGCGAACACAATCCCTCACACGTCCGACGACACACGCTGCCATCTCAACCTTCTCATAGATCCATTTCGTCTCCATACTCACACCTTTTCCACGAATCTTGCAGCACCAAAAGCAAACCCAATATTCCATGCTGCAAATAAAACCTATTCCTAAAAACACATTTCGACTATCGGCATCTTACTTCTTCATCTACCTTTATTTACTTTTAAAAATTAGCGAGAGCCTTTCAAACTTAGCGAGGAAACAACACAACGTACACACACACACGTTACAACTTTTCCTCGCTAAAAACCAATAACAAGCAAATATTATCATTCGCCCAACAACAAAACCACGCCAAAACATAGCGCTACAGAGTACTTATAATGGATACTCCTACAGCTTGGATTTCCTCCTTGGATCATATAAAGAAAAAAAAACTTTTTCTATATTATCTTATTTACTTGAAAAAAATATATACATTGTTTATATTATTTTATTTACTCAAATATATATATATTTAATTAATCCAATGAGAGAAAGGTAGATATTTTAATAAAAAATAAGTCCACAAATAAATTTCAATGTGGTAGTTTAGGGTTTTATTTCATACAAATTTACTCAACGCATGTTTGTAGGGGGACATGTTATTTGGTGAATATGTTTGGTCCCCCAGAATTTAAGTTAGTATATTTGAGAAAAGGCAAACGAGGCATATGAAGTAAAGATATGTGGTAGAGTTTATGTGGTAGAGTTTAGTCGGAAGTAATACCTAATAATAATAGGTTTAAACTGAGTCTTCATTGCAAAATAACAAAGGTAAATTTAGATTTATTTGATATTTGCTGTGAGCCCTTCTTTAATGCGCTTGCAATGCCAAACTTTTGGATCTGGCAACACACCTGCATTAAGTCTCCTTGCTTATCTACCAACCTGAAGTTATTTAAAAGAAATCATTGCAGGTGAGGGATTATATTACATCCATCTATTTCTTCCTGGTGGTACCTGATAGAAATAAAAAACCCCCAAAAAACGGCGATTTGAATGCATGCTTAAAGAGTGTTTTCAGTTCATGGGTTTATATATTTTACACCATGAAAATAAGGGGAATTATGTGCTTTATAATCCTCTTTAATTAACATGATTAATTAACAGATCCTTCAAATGTACTAATCCATCATCATCTTCAAGGAGTGTCAACATCCATTCCTACAAGCCACCACTCTTGGCAAGTCCTCAAAACGACATCTAGTGTCCGCACAGAGCTGGTGAATATAAGTTTTAGCTGGTTGGCTCTCATCGTTGTGTCCATGTGTAAGAGTCTAAAGGAGAAGATCGCTTATGAGTTCGTCTTTACTTAATGTAATGAATGGTTTGTGAGATGGGAGGTAAGTGGCCATACAACTACTGTTTTGAGAGATGCTGCAACCAGGATTTGTTGAAAACAGCAAGTAACATTCTGATGTAGTTTTCACCAAGCTTTTTCTCCAAGCATTTCGTTAGATTCCAAGTGGTGTACCCGTATAATAGTACTGACATGACTTTAGTTTGTGAGAATTTGAGTGGTTGAAATTAATTAATTAATAGGTGCTAAAAATTAATTAATAGATGCTTAAAACAAGTTAATTAATAAATGCTTAAATGAAATTGCTTGCTGTGTACGACTCTGTTCTGTCCAGTTGAAGAACTCATCAGTTTGTACTTTTTCGCAAAATGGATAATTAGAATCACTCGCTAAATACACCCTGCAGTGTCTTGAAATCTCAAGGAATTCCTTCCTGACTGAATATTACCATTCTCATAGAAAATGTTCTGTTGGTCGACTTACTACTCACACCTCTGACTGAGTTCATATACACACTTAATTAACTGAATAGATGTTGAAGATTAAATTAAGTCAGAATTAATATATTGCGTTTAAGGAAAAGGTTTCCTTTCTTTCTTTTTCTCTCTTCCCATCTCTCCATCTCTCCATCTCTGTGTTTCTCCACTCATCTGAAGGTCGGGTACGTGAAACTAAGAGTCGTGAGTTTTTTTTTTTACTGATTTATTTTACTTTATAGTTGAAATGTCGTGATATTGTTCTGCATCCTTCTGCATAGAGAACTATATTTCATCCATTTAGATCGTTTTTAGCGGTAAATTTGAATTCTAATTGTGTTTGGTTTGGTTTCTTTGTTTAATGGCATATCAACCTTCACAGTTTATTAAATACCAAAGCCATATTAGTAGAAGAACAGCCATTATCATATTTACCAACCCCTCCGCTCGGGCAGGATATGACACAAGGTCCATTTTTTAAGCGGAGTTTGACAGGTTTGAATTCAGAGTTTTCCTTCTTCTAGACTAGTTGCCTCACCAAGGCTGAAGAACCTAGTCTGTCCTACTATTTACCCATAGCTGGAGGGAGAATAATTGGATTCATACCTTTCCCAAGGGTATTAGTGCTATGTGAAATGCAATCAGTCTTCGTCATAGATTTGAACACGTATTGCCGTGTCAATTTCCTGCGACGATAACCATTACACCACAGGCACCTCCAAAAGAACAGCCATTATACTATTTTACCAACAGCTTGGGGGATCAGAGGGTTCATGCCTTTCTCTGGTTGTAAGTCCGAAAGCGAACGTAATAGCGTGACTGGACGTCACAGTTCAGCACTTTAGTCATTATACCATAACTCCACCTCGTCCTCTCTCTTTATTTCTCTCTCTCTCTCTCTCTCTCTCTCTATATATATATATATATATATATATTCTGTATTCTTATCTAGCATTCCTCTAATCTGAGGGAAAACTCCATAAGGTCTAGTCGTACTGTAAGAAACTGCTGGGTTAGTGGTAATAACGGTTTCACCCTAAAACCATGCCTGAACCCAATATTATCTGATAAAGACTTTGTTGGCTGCACAGGTCTTTTTTAGTGCTAGAGGCAGAAGTATATATATATATATATATAATGACCTGTTGGTAGGGCTAAGAATACGCTAATTGTATCGCTTGCTGAGAGGTAAGATCCCTCTCCCAGAAAAAAAGGTCCTCTGGATATAACTCAAAACAACATGTAATGGTGAATCGCCATTTGTTAAGATCTGGGAAGAGTGAAGGAAACTCTTCATTGCCATTACTCCCAGACCCACTTTAACCTGGTGTGGTTGTACCTGTTAGGGTCCAATTTATGGATTAAATAGATCTTCTCAAAAAGTATTCGTGTTCGATTGGAGCATGTGCTAAAAAGTATTCGAGAAACAAGTTTACAAAAATGTATATATATATATATATATATATATAGATTGAACACGATTCTCTAAACTCTAGGCTTGAAATATCTCTAAACGAACTGACATATTAAAGTTAATCATTCAATCATATATATATATATGTATATATATTGTGAAATGATAATATATATATATATATATATATATAATCATCAACAGACAGACTGTTTGTATCACAACTCCTCAGTGTGGCTAGACACGCGAGACGCTTCAAGGTGAGATCGAAACCTGCATAACTTTACATCAGACCACGAAGTAAGCAAGCTGCCTGTAAGGCATAGTACAAAATCTAAGTGAAAAAACAAATTCATTCCACCATGAACATTTAAAATTTTCACAGAGCAATAATTTCTTTAATAAAAACAAAAATCGGTCACATTAGGATGATAAATTTATTTCCATCCTGTTATGGGTATTGATAAATATCAATAACACCAAAAAAATTCAGATCCAATGGATAAATTAAATGACATACAGAATAGACACAGGAGGGAAGAGTGGGAGGGGGTAGAAGAGGGCTGAAGAGTTACCTCCCCGTTCACCCACCTATATATATATAATCTGAGGAAAATAGTCTGAGGATTAGACTATTAAGTAATAATCCCAAGGAAATAGGAATATCCAGTTGAGTACTCAATGTCAACGGCTTTCGGATGAATTAATTTAGAATTAAAAGTACATCGAAACTCACATGAAGAGCGAAAAGAGTTTTCTATAAAATCAAACGAAAATTTCAGTTTTGTAGTTCCATTATATTTATTTAACAACCCCTCCGCTCGGGCAGGATATGACACAAGGTCTATTTTTAAGCAGGGTTTAACAGGTTTGAATTCAGAGTTTTCCATCTCCTAGACTAGTGGCCTCACCAAGGCTGAAGAACTCAGTCTGCCCAACTATTTACCCATAGCTGGAGGAAGAATAATTGGATTCATACCTTTCCCAAGGGTATTAGTGCTATGTGAAATGCAATCAGTCGCGTCCTGGATTTGAACTCGTGTCGCCGTGTCCATTTCCTATGACGATAACTATTACACCACAGGCACCTCCTTTGTAGTTCCATTACAAATTTATTTCAGCCATATAAAATGACCTTCTTCAGAGGGATGAAATATAGTTATATATTTGAATATGATGTAGACAGGTTTACATTGCTTCGGCAAGAAGATAAAAAAAATTCTAGTTTTTTAGATAAAAAAACAGCACCTATCTTTAGGGTTGAAATATCATTATATATCAACAAATATAATGTTTATGCATTCTTTTTTTTAAAACCCCGTTACCTATAATCTAGAATATTACTGAATTAAAAAAAAACGCTGAATACTGAAAAATATTGATTGTGACTGGAGTCTCATTTTAATAAAGTATAAATAAAAATCAATTCCTAATTTCGTTGAAATTATTACATCTACGGTCGTGTCCATTCTAATGTAAGGATGCATCACTTGGATGCTGACAAAGCGTGTAAAAGCTTGACAACAAATCCTGGAAGCAACATCCCACAAAACAACAGCTGTACGGCCACCCACCACCTATCTCGAAGACCATCCAAATTAGACGAGCAAGACATGCGGGACATTGCTGGAGTAGCAAGCACAAATTCATAAGCGACGTTCTCCTTTGGACCCCTTCACACGGACGCGCGATCAGCTAGAATTTATCAAAGACAGCTCCGTACGGACACATGATGTAGCCTTGGAGACCTAACGGAAGCAATGGATGATAGAGACGGGTGGCGAGAGATAGAGTCAGGGAAATCTGTGCGAGCAGCGCGAGATGATATATATATAACCTGTTTGTTTTTTTCTTTTCATCCTTTGGACAGGAATGACTATCAGTGGCTTTTGATTCTTGTCTGTAAATAAGCGCCAAAAGGTTTCGCTTGTAAATGTAACCGAAGTTTTTGACCACAACTGAGCAAAAACATCAAAAAAGGTGACGGTCAAATTGTAATATTACCGGGTTCAAAAATACGACCACTGATACGAATACGTGAAACGTACATAGAATGTTCATAACTCATATATAGATAACATAGGAATCTCGAAATACAAAAACACGACTTCTTAGTTCAGGTACGAAACTTTTTATTACCTTTGAGTTTAAAGGTTTTTCGACATGAAGAGAGAGAGAGAGAGAGAGAGAGAGAGAATCTTTCTATGCGGACGGCTTTCACATCGTCAGCTCTCAATCCAACCAACATGCGGCGCCCGTGGTGCACAAATTCATCTGACCTTGGCGGGCCCCAAAAGTCCACCTTCTTCTTCCGACGCTAAAACTTTACTAACAGTTTTTTCTCGAATCTCAGAAATCCTCAGCCCACGCTTCCGGTGCATGACGTCATTCACACCTCCTGGGTCCATTTCCTATCTGGGATTTTTATTTTGACATCTGTGAATAACACATCCTCCCCGCACGCGCGTGAACACCTGCGCTCATGTTTGCACCTAACCGAGCCGAAAGGTTCTCATCCTAACTAAACCGAAAGGCAAGATATACAAAACGAAATCCCTCCGTGATTATATTACAAAATCAATAAAGAAAGACTTATATTTTATAGAATTGGTTGAATCAATCATTGGGCAAAAATCTTTATCTGTTTCTTTAAATGATGAAAATTAATGTTCGTTTATTTTTGTCGCAAAAACGTCCTCTTTTTTTTTTTTTTTTTTAATGGGGGCGTTGGAATGATTCATTTTATTTGACGGACTGAATCATGTTACAACTTGAAAATATCAAATTATCATCCATTCCCGAAGGATATCAATTCAGATTTCATCACGAAATAAAAAATTGATTTTATTGTTCCGTTGGATTTTTTAAAAAACCAAATACTTCCATTTATTGCAAATGAAGTGACAGCAAATATTGACAGTTTTGGAAAAAAATGAAGTCAATCTTGACAATCTCTTTTCATTATCTTACCAACACTTCCTCATCCTCAGCAAAGCTTGCCGTTAGCACAGATTCCTTTAATTCTTTCTCTTTCTCTCACGTCATCCGGCCCTTGGTAAGTCCTCTTGATGGCATCCAGTGTCTACACAGAGCTGATGAATGTAAGTTTTTGCTGGTCGGCTATGTCTGTTCTGACCATATGTAGGAGTCTATGGAAGAATGTCGCTTATGAGTTCGTCTTTACTTCAGTAGCAGTGACTAGCATGTCTAGGTCATCTTACTTGGATTGTTTGTGAGATGGGACGTAAGTGGTCGTACAATTGTTGTTTTGAAGGGTGCGGATTCCAGGATTTGTTCAAAAAAGCACGCAGAATCCTTGTATAGTTCCCTTGTGGCCTTCATTCCAGATGTTTCGTTATATTCCAAGTTGTGCAGCCATACAATTGTACTAGCACGGCTACAGCTTGGAAGATTCCCCGTTTCATTTTCATCATAGTGATCAACTTTCCATGTAGACGATAACATGTCAATAGCTGTCTATACTTTACCTATGTGCATGTTGACATCGCTTTCAGTAGATGAGATATTTCTACCGTGGTATATACTCTCATCATCATCATCATCATCATCACGTCGTGCCATTGTTATATAATTACGGAATGATTTTTTATGAAGCCTTTTCGTTAATTATATTTTATCATTCGGTTTGGTTAGACTTTGAACTATTCGGCTTAGTGCAGGTGCAGGTGCACACATTGAGTACAGTTCACGCTCGGGCGCAGAGGATATGACAATCACAAATGTCATAATAAAAACCCCAGATAGGAAATGCGACAGGGGTGTGAATGACGTCATGTCCAGAAGTGAGAATTTGGTGATTTGAAAAAAGACGTCAGTTGAGATTTGACTCTACGGGATACGCGTTTGTTGGGTCAGTTAGTTGAGATTTTGACTCTGGGCTCGTGGTGTAATGGTTAAAACAACGGACTGCGGAATCGTAGTAAGCGAGTTCGTACTCCAGTCGCGCTATTATGTTCACTTTCGGGCAAATACCCTTGGGAAAGGTATGAACCCCCTAATCCTCCCAGCAATGGGTTAAATAGTACCACTACTGTTCTTCTAGGAGAATGGCTTTGGCATTAAAAACTTACAAAAGTTGATATGCCATTAAACAAAGAAACCAAACCAACCAAACCAAGTAATTGTGGAAGCCCTGAGTATAATCAAGAAAGAGAGAGATAAACACACTTGAAAAATACATGGCAGTCCCAGCCTATATCAACAACAACAAAATTGCACTGTGTGGAAATGCTCATCTCCTAAGGTTGGTTGGTAAGTTGTTTTATTTTATGGCATATCAATCCTTTTCGGGTCATTTAATGACGAATGAAATTTCAAACAATTCAATTTAGTATAAGTATAGTTTTTTTTTTTTGTTTACAAACAGTTAAGCGTCAAAACAGTTCAGTTTAACAGAAGTACGCTGTTTCAATATCAAAAAAAGTTTTATTTCAAACAATTCAGTTTTGCATAAGTACATAGTTTAGTTTTAGTTGACCCATACATAGGACCCAATCGTGCTACCACTCCGGGTCAGAGTCGACCTGGAAGTGATGGCAATGAAGGGGTATTGTGAATTGTTTAGTCATATCCAGGACACTTGTTGGTGTGGTGAGGTCTTACACCTCTGCCGAGATGCAGTCGGTATACTCTACTGCTTCAGTCGACAAGGCAACATCTCCTAAGGAAAGTACCATCAATCTGATTAGAAAAGTAACACCTGAAAGTATAAATGGAACATCGAATTCCTAAAATCACTATTTTCCCTCAGGCTAGGTCTTTAGTAAAGCCCTTTTGAAAAATTGTAAGAAGTCGAAAATAAAACTGAAAATTAAATTAGGTTAAATTAATAATAATGATAATAAATAAGGTGCACGTGGTGTAATGGTTATCGTCGTTGTAAATGGACACGGCGACACGAGTTCAAATCCTGGACGAGACTGATTGCATTTCACATAGCACTAATACCCTTGGGAAAGGGATGAATCCAATTATTCTCCAGCTATGGGTAAATAGTAGGGCAGACTGGGTTCTTCAGCCTTGGTGAGGCAACTAGTCTAGGAGAAGGAAAACTCTGAATTCAAACCTGTTAAACTCCGCTTAAAAATTAACCTTGTGTCATATCTTGCCCGAGCGGAGGTGTTGGTAAATATGATAATGATAATAAATAAGACGTAACATGTGGTGATAGAGACGAAACCATTGATCATATTATAAGCGAATGCAGCAAATTAGCACAGAAGGAGTAAAAGACTAGACATGACTGGGTGGGTCAGGTGATCCACTGGAAAATGAGCAAGAAATTTAAATTTGACCATACGAATAAATGGTATATGCACAACCCAGCAGCTGTCCTGTCCTATGGGACTTTGACATACAAACGGATCACCTAATCACGGCCAGAAGACCAGACCTTATAATAATCAACAACAAAAAAAAAAAAAAAAAAAAAAAAAAAAGAGAAAAAGAAAAAGAGAATTTGTAAAATTGTCGACTTTGCTGTCTCGGATAACAGCTGAATAAAACTGAAAGAATGTGAAAAGAAGGATAAGTACCTCGACCTTGCTAGGGAATTGAAAAACTATGGAACATGAAAGTGACAATTGTACCAATTGTGATTGTTGCTTTTGGTACAGTAACTAAAGGATTATTAAAGGGACTGGAGGACTTGGAAGTTGACGGACGAGTGGAGACTGTCCAAACTACTGCATTATTGAGAACGGCTAGAATACTGAGAAGAGTCCTGGAGACTTCAGGAGACTTGCTGTCACTCAGGCTTCAGTGAAAGACCATCAGCTGACGCTGATGTGAAAAACTCTCAATGAGTAAATAATAATAATAATGATAATAATAATAGATTTCGTTTGGTCTCTTTATTTAATGGCATAAAAACCTTCGGTGGGTTATCTAATCCCAAATTCATTATTAGTGGAAAATAGCAGTGGCGCTATTTAACCCAGAGCTGAGGCGGGGTGAATAAGTAAAATAATAATTTTACAAGCAATTATATGGCTGGTTTATTTAAAGGCATTTCAAAACGAGCTGAGTTATTTTATCCAGAAGTCATTTTGATAACAACACTATCCAATTATATGGCTGGTTTATTTAAAGGCATTTCAAAACGAGCTGAGTTATTTTATCCAGAAGTCATTTTGATAACAACACTATCCAATTATATAAGATGCAAAGATTTTAAACACTTCATACTTTCGTCTTCTCGGTTGGGGCTTGCAAATACACCGACTGCATTACTGCAGTGAAGAGCCTCCCCTACCCTAACGAATGCCCTAGAGATGACACTAAACCATCTGATTGTGAGGCTGCAGTCCTGGAACTTTAGGAAATTTGGAATACACCTTCGTTGTCATTACTCCCAGGTCCACTATGACCCGGGGTGGTGATACCATCTATGGGTCAAAAAGATCTATTATTTGCTATACTTGAAACCATTCAACTGTGTGCAAATAAATGATTAATTTTCAATAGAATTATTTGGATTAGATAACAATACTTGAAACCATTTAACTATGTGCAAATAAATGATTAATTATGAATAGAAATTTTAGAGTTGGATTACAATACTGTTGGCAAACAGATAAGCCGTAGCTCGTTTAAAAATAATGTTACCCACGAACTATTAGTTTACAAATCATATATATGTTTATACACATGATTTGGCCTTAAATAACCCACAAGAGTTGATATGCCACAAAACACAACCAATCAAACCAACTTTATACTTACTTATGATATGAACGTTTTAAGAGCCAATATATTAATATAATTCAAAATCATTTGAAACGTTATCTCAAACACCTCTATTTGACCAATAGATGGGACCTTAATCCGAAATATCAATCCCGATCAGAGTGGACCTGGGAGTAATTGCAACGAAGGAGTGACTTCACACTTACCAGAGCTCCAGAACTGGAGCCCCACCATCGGATTCAGGACTACTTAGTTCATTTGCCTCTAAGCAAAATCACTCCTGCTGTTGAAAGAAAATTTTTGAGGCCTTATCGTATGTGGCTAAGCCAATGATTTTCCTCCAAGTGTTTAGGCATAATGTAAAGTTTAATCTCAGATTGACTTCAGGGACATGCGAAATCGACGTGCTGGCTGCATCAGACTTTGAAGGTTGTTCTTGGTCGGTTCATTGAATTATTGGGAAAAGCCCGGGGGCAAAATTGAAACCGACGAAATAGGATAAGGTAAATGGATTTGGTATTAAGTTAAGGTCTGATGTTGAATTATTTCCCTACGTTCTTAAGATGAAAAATGAGGTTGCACTGTTCGATTGCTTGTTCTGGGGCAAAGGCTAGGTGGCTATCGCAGAATATTTATTGATAAACTAGTCTGCTTATCTGTGCCAAAATTACCTATTTTCTTATATATATATATATATATATATATATATATATATATATATATATATATATATAGTTGGTTTAGTTTGGTTTGTTGGGTTTTATGGTATATCAACCTTTGTAGGTTATTTAACGCCAAATCCATTTTTATGTAAATAATCTGTTCTATTTAAAACAATTCAGTTTAGCATAAGTACACAGTTTAATTGTCAAAAACATTTCCATTTCAAACTATTCAAGCAGTTATATGTAACAATTCAGTTAAGTGTAAATACAGTTTTAATGTCGAAAAACAGTTCAATTTCAAATAATTCAGTTAAGCATAAGCATGCAGTTTAAATGTAAGTACGGTTTAATTGTGAAAAACATTTCTATTTCAAGCTATTCAGTTTACTCAAACAATTCATTTTAGCATAAATTTGCTGTTAGTTCTATTTAACCCATAGATAGGACCCTTATCAGATGCTACCACTCCGGGCCAGAGTGGACCTGGGAGCGATGGCAATAAAGGGGTACTCCACATTCCCCAAAGCTCCAGCACTGCTGGAACCTCACCATCAGATTGTTTAGTGTCATATCCAGGACACTCGTTGGGGGGGTCTTACCCCTCTGCAGAGGTGAAGTCAGTGTATTCTACAGCCCCAGTTGACTGGGCAAGTATATATATATATAAGGATTCACAATGAACATTTCATATGGGGTGCCTATTTTCTACCTATCTATTTAACGACTCACATTCTATGAAAAGTGCTCTGAACGTTATGCCTCTTATTTACTATCTGGTTTCGGTTTCTTTGTTTAATGGCATATCAATCTTTGTAGGTTATTTAATGCCAAAGCTATTCTCCTTGAAGAACAGTAGTGGTACTAGTTAACCCATAGCTCGGAGGATAAGGGGTTTCATACCTTTCCCAAGGGTATGTGAACGTAATAGCGCAACTGGAGTACGAACTCGCTTACTACGATTCCGCAGTCCGTCGCTTTAACCATTTCCCCACGAGGACCCCCCCTGTATTTACTATCTATTTAACGACTCACATTCTATGAAGAGTGCTCCGAAAGTAATGCCTCCTATCTACTCTCTATTTAATGGCTCACATTCTATGAAGGGTGCTCTAAAAGTTATGCCTCCGATTTCGTACCTATCTATTTCACGGCTCACATTCCATGAAAAGTGCTCCGAAAGTAATGCCTCCTATCTACTATTTATTTAATGGCTCACATTCTATAAAGGGTGCTCTAAAAGTTATGCCTCCGATTTAGTACCTATCTATTTCACGACTCACATTCCATGAAAAGTGCTCCGAAAGTAATGCCTCCTTTTTGCTACCTATCTATTTCACGACATATTCTATGAAAGGCTGTCTGAAAGTATTGCCTCCTATTTACTAGCTATTTCATGGCTCACATTCAATGAAGGGTGTCCTGAAAGTAATTCCTTTTATTTACAATCTATCTAACTACTCATTTTATGAAAAGTGTTCTCAAAGTTATGCCTATTTAACACCTATTCAATGACTCACATTTTGTGAAGGGTTAAGTTTAGGGTTATGAAAGTAATGCTTCTCGTTATCTCTACCTAACTATTTAACGGTTCATAATTAATATTCTATGTGGGTTGCTCTAAAAGAAATGTTTTTTTATGTGCTATCTATTGGATAATTTACACGGGATATTCTTGGAAGACCAGAAATAATTGCTCCATGTATAAAGGACGCGAATCCCGAACTTGTTAGTTAGTTGAGAGCGACACATAATGTACTGAGAAACGAATGCAGGCGGGGACGAGATCAGTCTCGGCCAGGTCCCTTAAGCGTGGGAATATGATGTTGAAAAGACCCAAAACCCGCAATGAACTAAAGAACATCACCGATGATGCATCCAATCGCATCTATAAAAGTATTTTGAAAAAAAAAATATGAAGGATGTTCTAAAAGTAAAACCTCCAATCTTCTACTTACCTATTTAATAGATAAGTAGAAAATTGGATGTTTTACTTTAATGACACACGGTGAACATTCTACGAAGGATGTTCTAAAAGTAATGCCTCATATCGATTCCCTCGAAAATTACAGTACAGTAGATACTAGGGATAAATGGCCCGGTCAGTTGGGGTGTTTTGTATATTGACCTACGACCCGCCCGGGCTGTCAAAATAGAAAATGCACCTATGTAAATAACAGGTGCATCCGGTCGAGGAATATCAGAATTATAACCTTGACCGTGGGTGGGTTGAATGAGTGCAATTGTGACACCCACAAGAAGAAGGGGGCGTTGAACTATTATATAACTCGGTGAAGACAGGAAGTCAGTTAGTTTGGAGACTAGCCCCGTTGGTGACAAGATGCGGTAGAGAAAGCCATCACCTAGCCGAGTGGGCCCCCTGGCCTCCGGTTGAGCAGCCCAGGAAAACGGGAAAGAAATGCGCTTATGGCCATTTGAGTGAGGGTCAATATGTTGCAGTTCTGTTCGGTCTCCAACTCGGTCATGGTTATTGTGTGACTATACAAGAGGGTGGGGACTGTAGAATACACCAACTGCGTCTCTGCAGAGGGTTAAGACTCCCTCAACGAGTTTCTTGGATCTGACACTAAACTATCAGCTGGTGAGGCACCATTAACGCAGAAGCTTTAGGGAATGCAGAGTACCCTTTCGTTGCCATCGCTCCCAGGCCCACTTCAGTATGGAGTGGTAGCACTTGATAGAGTCCTGTCTATGGGTAAAATAGAACTGTTTGACATTTAAACTGTGTACTTATACTAAGCTGAATTGCTTGA
Organism: Sepioteuthis lessoniana; assembly: GCA_963585895.1. Lineage (NCBI taxonomy): Eukaryota > Metazoa > Mollusca > Cephalopoda > Myopsida > Loliginidae > Sepioteuthis > Sepioteuthis lessoniana. Next base: position 51,086 of record CAUZXS010001651.1, on the reverse strand, counting down.
AATAGAACTGTTTTTTCGTTAAACTGGGTGTAAAAAATGATTGATGTTTAATTGAATTTTTAGTTATACATAGCAATACTTAAAAGCATTAAACTGTGTGCTAACGAATGATTAATAGTAAATAGAATTATTTGTGTTTGATAAAAACGAGTAGAACCATTGAACTGTGTGAAAACAATGAGCTCAGACTTGTTTTAAAATGTTTTCTACAAAATGTGTTTAGAACTCATAAATTTAATATATGTGAATAGAGAGGATTAAGCATTAAATAGCCTACAATGATTATTGAAAAGCCACAAAACTCGACCAAACCAAATCATACACATATATGTATAAAGAGGATTCGGCATAAAATAACCTGAAATGGTTGACATGCCATAAAACTCAACCAAAACAAATTATATATTTAATCTATTAGTATAAAAAAAATTGATATTGAAATACCTTATAAGGTTTGATATGCTATAAAAGCCAACCAAAAGAAATCATACCTAATATATATGTATAAAAAACATTTAGCATGAAATAACATAAAATGGTTGATATGCGACAAAACTCAACCAAACCAAATCATATATATCAAATATATATGTATAAAGGGAATTTGGTATTAAATAACCTACAATGGTTGATATGCCATAAAATCAAACCAAACCAAATCCTATATATTTAATATATATGTATAAAGAGGATTTGGCATTAAATAACCTTACAAGGTTTGATATGCCATAAAACCCAACCAAACCAAACTAGGAATAAAATTACACCAGTGGATAGAGCAATATACTTATACTTATTTACCAACCCCTCCGCTAGGGCAGGATATGACACAAGGTCACTTTTTTAAGCGGTGTTTAACAGCTTTGAATTGAGAGTTTTCCTTCTCCTAGACTAGTTGCCTCACCAAGGCTGAAGAACCTAGTCTGCCCTACTATTTACCCATAGATGGAGGGAAAATAATCGGATTCATACCTTTCCCAAGAGTATTAGTGCTATGTGAAATGCAATCAGTCTCGTCCAGGATTTGAACTCGTGTCGCCGTGTCCATTTCCAACGACGATAACCATTACACCAGTAGATAGAGCGATATATACGTATATATCTTAATTTTATTTTCAGCATATAATAATTATTATGTAAGTTTCATTAGCATATTTGTTTATTTCCCTTTTAAAAACATCCGGATTGAATTTGTTTTCAGCCTCACTCACGCCCCGCAAAAAAATTATCATTCTTAAGTCTATGAATGATTCATTTTGGTTTCCCAAGTTCTACCAAACGAATCAGAAGTTTTTAGTTTGCAAATTTCTGCTGCGTGTGCAACCAGCCGTGGGGTGCTTGCATCATATTGAAATTTAGGTTGATTAGGTGGCTACATTGAGAAGGACGACCAGTGTTGAACATGCCACCCAGCAGCAAAAGCTCACCCCTCCTTCTTTAACGGTTCTCAGAAACCTGATTGCAAGCGTTGCTTAATTTGATTATCAAACAAGCAAGTGAAAAAAAAAATGAGAGAGAGAGAGAGAGAGAGAGAGAGAGAGAGAGAGAGAGAGAGAGAGAGAGAAGACTCACATAATCGTAACCACAATTTTTTTCTATGTGCTAGAAAGCAAAAGAAATTCTGTCCAAAGATTTTTTTGGGGAACGTACCCAATCAGAAATGCAGAAAACTGAAAGATTTTACGAATTTGTAATTTGGTTATTATTTGATGGCATATCAACCCTTCAGAGTAATCTAATGCCAAGTCCTGATATATATATATATATATATATATATATATATATATATATATACATATTGCACGTGCCATAAGATATATACATATATATATATGTTATATATGCAAAAAAGTCTGGAAACTTACTGAATGTACTATATATATATATATATATATATATATATATATATATATATATATATACGTAGTACATTCAATAAGTTTCCAGACTTTTTTGTACAGGGATTTAAAATTGGCGTAGACTCTTGAAAATTCAGTTATTGTTATACATCTTACGAGATGACTGACTAATTTTTATGATTTCAGCTTCAAATGAACAGCTACAGCAGTAATTGGAATACACCCTACTAAAGCCTGATTGACACAGCTGGTGAATTTCAAAAATGCAATCTGGACGTGACGACACTTTAGAAGAACGATATGCAATAAAATTCTGTTTTAAACTTGGAAAAAATGCCACAGAAACGTATGGAATGCTTCAGACTGCTTTTCGACCATCTTACATGAATCGAGCATCGGTTTTTGAGTGGCATAAGAGATTCAAGGAAGGCAGGGAGTCTGAAAGGGATGATAAGAGGTGTGGGAGGAGTAAGGAAGTCAACAGACCAGAGTTGATTGGCCCAAGGCTTAGGGTTAGGCTTAGGGTTACTATGTTGAGGTTTTAAGGGAGTTCAGGAAGAGATTCCGTCGGAAGAGGCCAGCACTCTTCAAATAGGGTCAGTGGCATTTTCACTTGGACAATGCACCAGTCAACAACTCCATCCTTGTCACATACTATTTGACTAAGATGTCTAGACCTTGTTCTTTTTGACTTTTGGTTATTCCCTAAGCTCAGAGGCTGTCGTTATGAGACCATTGAGGAGATGAAAGAGGCTGTGACGAAGGTCATTGATATGCTCACACAAGAGGACTTCGATGAGGCCTTCCAGAAGTTGTTGGAACGGTAGAACAAGTGCATTGCAGCCGGAGGAGATTACTTCGAAGGGGACTAGAGTTTCATGTGTGTGCTATCAATAAAAGTGCCCATACGAAAAAAGTCTGGAAACTTATTTAATGATCCTCGTATATATATATATATATATATATACTCGTATATATATATCCTATGGCACGCACAAAATTTGAGAATAGCTTTAAGTAACGCATATATTGTGGACCCTTTTTCTCGGTCACGTCTCGTCAGAGAAACTCTGAGACTGTTAAGCAATAATGTGAAATATATCAAGGTAGTTAACGACAAAGGAAAAAAAAAAAATAAAGAAAAAACATAAAGTGGGGGAAAGCAAGTTTATCTGAAGGGATTGATACTGTATTTTTTTAAATTTTGTTTTTTCTTGGACTATCATGACTTTTCTAGCAACCACACCAGACAAAATCTAAGAAAGAGCAAAAAACAAAAATCAAAGCAAGAAAAAAACCAAACCAAACCAAACCAAAAACAAACAAACAAACAAACAAACAAAAACCCAAAAAACGTACCAATCCATCAAGATAAATTTTTTTTCTTCTTTTTTCCACACTTTTTTTCTCCTTTGTCATTAGCTACCTTGATTTATTCTGCATTGTTGCTTGCTCGACATGGAGTTTCTCTTACGAGACATGACCGAAAAAAAGAGTCCTTATATATATCAAATATACCTTATATATATCAAATATATATATATATATATATATATATATATATATATATATATATATATATATATATATATTTGATTTGTAAGCAAACAGTTAGTAACTTTATTGTAAAACAATTTAGACCTCATTCGTTTTCACTCAATTAAATAGTTTCAAATATTGCTCTTTAACAATAGTAATTCTACTAATCAACTATTCTTCATTCAATATTCATTATTTGTTTGCACATAGTCATGTTTTAAATCCTCATTTCTTAAACAATTTTTTAAAATTCGCTAATCAGTACTATTGTGCAAAATTTTATTAGATATTACAATAATTTCAACATGCAAAATTTACTATAAACAGCACTAAGTTGTAAATAGTGAGGGTCTGTAACTTCATTTTTCCAAGAAAACGTTGAATTCATAGTAATCTATTTGCTTAGCTTTAGCTATTTTAATGGCTTTCATCTCCTCAATTCTCCAATAACGACAGCTTCTGAGCTTACGAAATAACCAAAAGTCACAGGGAGCAAAGTCTGAACTACAGGGAGGCTGAGGAACTGAGGAACCTACCAAGATGAGGAGAAAAAGTCCGCAATTAATAAAATTTAATTCTTAAATGAAGAAGCCTAATCTCAAAATGATTCCATTTAAAGACAAGTTCAAAAATTCGGTACGGACCCGACGATGGAAGACCAGATGAGGATTTATAAGACCCAAAAATCCATCTTTGATCGCCCTTCGGGGCCTGTGGCGCAGCGGATAGAAGCGGTTCCAGGTGAGTCATTGTCAGAAGATAGCGGTTTCAAATCCTACCCAACCCGGCCAGAGGTTTACTTGGTTCGATAGACAACAACTATGGAAGGCAGTAATTACTGGGGATACGGTTACAAGACTCAGCATTCCTATCCGAGGTCACGGTAAATCACCAGAGGTGAAATTTCGCCGAAACGTAGTGAAAGAAGAAACAACACACACACACACACACACACACACACACAAAAACCCTACCAAGATGAAGACAAAAAGTCCGCAATAAATAAAAATTAATTCTCAAATTAAGAAGCCTCATCTCAAAATGATTCCAATTAAAGACAAGTATCATTTTTTCGTTGGTTACATTTTATCTTCCAGTTTGGTTAGGCTTAGAACTGTTCAGCTTAGTATACGGGTAGGGGCACACATTGAGCGCAGGTGTTCACGCTCGTGCGGGGAGAAAGTGACAATCACAGATGTCATAATAAAAACCCCGGATAGGAAATAGGAAATGGGGATGTGAATGACGTCATGCTCAGAAGCGATTGGCTGAGGATTTTGGTTGATTTTTGAAAAAGAAAAGTTTGTTGAGATTAGAACCTAGACGAGGTGAGTTGATTTTTGAATCTGGACGAGGTCAGTCCAGTTGGGTCTACGAGATGTGCCGCGCGCGGTGGGGTCAGATGGAACAATCAGCATAGTAAAAATTGTGTCTCTCTCTCGTTGTGTTGAAAACCTAAAAGTCAAGAAGGTAATAAAAGTTTCGTACCTGAACAAAGAAAGTCATCAGTTTTTCGCGTATTTCGGGATTCCTATGCATGTGAAGGTTCTACGTATCAGAACGTTTTCCAGAACCGCATATTTTACGTATCCGTATCATTTGAAGAGATCCAGTTTCTTTCCTATCCGATTGTAATTTACATGTTATAACTTACAAGGAATAATGTAATCTTTTAATGTTTCATTTTTATATTTTCTTTTTTTTTTTTTAAATTAAAGTAGGGAAAAACTATCCTTACAAATAATTCACAAGATAAAGATATTTTAAGATATAAAGAAAAAAAAATCAAATCACGTGATACTAAGCTGTTTTTTTTTTTAAATTTTATTTGATAACGAAAAAAAAACAACCTTGCAGGATTATTTATTGGGCCTGTGGCATGATGTCAAAACTATAAACTTGTGTGACTATTGGTTTACAATTGTTTCAGTTTGAATCAAATCATTATAAAAGGTGTGTGTGTGTGCGTGTGTAAGAGAGAGAGAGAGAGACAGAGAGTGTGTGCGTGTGCGAGAGAGAGAGAGAGATAGTATGTGTGTGAGAGAGAGAGAAAGAGAGAGAGTGTGTGTGTGCGAGAGAGAAAGAGAGAGAGTGTGTGTGAGAGAGAGAAAGTGCGTGTGAGAGAGAGAAAGTGTGTGTGTGTGTGTGTGTGTGTGTGTGTGAGAGAGAGAGAGAGAGAGAGAGAGAGAGAGAGAGAGAGGAGGTTAAGAGAAGTATTTTCTGCTAAATTGATTTTGTGTTTTCTCTTTAGTGAATGAAACACAAACTCCGCATAAACAAAATTTAAATTTAAAAAAGACAAACAGAACAAAACAAAACAAACAACAAAACCCCCCCAAAATGTCAGCCATTTTGATTTGAAAGTCCAATTGGCTTTGAAAACATTTTTTGTTTTTTGCATAATTATCAATTACTTTTTCTTTATTTTAATTTCTTTTTCAATTTAAAAAAAAAAGAAAATCTTAATCCCATCTTGAATTCATTTGGCTTTAAAATTTCAAATTTGTTCATTTTATTTTTTATAATTTAAAATGAAATCAGAGAGTCGAGATATAAGGTCAGGAAAAAATCGTCAAACAGATTTTGAAATAATTTCCACTTGGTCTTAACAGTAACTAGAAAAGAAATTTAAATAATTAATCATAAATTTAATAATAATTAATGTATTTTAATGATTCAGATGAATATTGGATTTGTATTATGAAGGCTTTTTATAAAAAGTGCTAAATCTGAGATTAACACACTTTCCACCAAAGATTTCATTGATTTGATGCGGGGTGTACGGTTAGTAATAATTTGAAATAAAAATATAATCAAATATACAGTATAACCCGGATATAAGAGACCCGGGTATAAGAGAAATTCTATCTGGTTCCCAAATTAGAGCCTGTGTTAATATATATAAAATTGACCAAACCCTGATATAAGAGAAACCCAGAATATAAGACACTTCTTCTCCGGTCCCGACAACTCACTTATATCCGGGTTACACTGAATTACAAGTTTAAAATTCTAAAATCAAATAAAAAATATTTAAATGGAACAAATAAAATTCGAATATTGTGCGCAAAAATAAGATTCGGAGAGGATATTTAACTAGTAGGGATAGGTCAAAACAGTTCTATTTCGAACAATTCAGTTTAGCATAAGTATGCTGATTGAATCTCAAAACACTTCTATTTCAAGTAATTCAGTTTAGCATAAGTATACATTTCAGTTTAACCCATAGATAGGACCTTATCATGGGAGCGATGGCTATGAAGGATGCTCTGCATTCCCCAAAGCTCCAGCATTAATGGAACTTTACCCCCAGATTGTTTAGTGTCATATCCAGGACATTCGTTGTGGGGGGGATCTTACTCTTCTGCAGAGGTGTAGTCGGTGTATTTTGCAGCCCCAGCCAACTAGGCAATGAACATATAAAAAAAGTTGGTGACCGTAGTCAAGGGCAAACAGAAGGCTCTCTTTTCAATAGCAACTACACAGAGGAGGGCGCTATTCCTTTCCCTGGATCGCTCCATTTTACCCTTGATACGTACCTTATATTGCTAAGTGTTAAGCAAGGAGGTATCAAGTACCATTTTTTAAGCCTTTGGTATGGCATGACCTGGGATTGAATCCAGAACAACAGTAGTGATACTAATCAACAGTTTTAGATAGATGGTCTTAGTAAAAGCAGGTTTTCCATTTACTTAGCAACAAAAAATAGTTTGGTATAATTTCTTTGTCTAATGGCATGTCAACCTTCATGAGTTGTTTTATACCAAAGCCATCCTTGTAGAAGAATAGTAGTAGTACTATTTAACCGATAACTGGACAGATAAGGGTTCATGCCTTTCCCAAAAGGCTGTAGTCGAGGGCGATCAGAAGGTTCCCTTTTCAATAGCTACTACACCGAGGCGTAGGGGATGAGCGCTACTCCTTTCCCTGGATTGCTCCATTTTACCCTTGATACGTACCTTATATTGCCGAGTGTAAAGCAAGGAGGTATCAAGTACCATTTTTAAAGTCTTTGGTATGACGCGACCTGGGATTGAACCAAGGTCTCCCGGACCATTGGCGAACACTCCACCCACTACCCTACTATTTATCCATTGTTGGGGGAGAGAAGAGAAATGAAATACATATAGCCTCATTTAAGATTTGATATAAAGTCACCAATTTTATTCCCTATGGCGAGAAACACTGCACTATGCATGTTTCATAGCCACGACATGGCTACGTGAAACGTACATATGATGTTCATAACATATATACATAGAACATAGGAATCTCGAAACACGAAAAACACTTACGACTTCTCAGTTCAGGTACGAAACTTTTTATTACCTTTGAGTTTAAAAGTTCTTCGACATAAGGAAGAGAGATACACATTCTTTCTATTCAGGCTTTTTCATTTGCACCCCCCCTACATCTCGTGCGGCGCCCGTAGCGCGCAAATTCATCTGGCTTCTGCGAGCCCCGAAAGTCGACCGTCTTCTTCCGAGCCAGGAACTCAACTCAACTAACTGATTTTTTCAAATCTCCCAAAATCCTCCACGCGTGCTTCGGTGCGTGACGTCATCCGCACTCCCTAGCCCCGTTTCCCATCTCAGGTTTCTATTGTGACATCTCTGAGTGACACGTCCGCTCCGCCCGCCCGCGCGCGAACACCTGCGTTAATGTTGCACCTAAGTAACTGAGTAATCCATGCACTGAGCTGAAAGGTTCTCAGCCTAACTAAACCCAAAGGCATAAAACGAAATCCCTCGGTCATTATATTATATGTACATAGGTACGTAAGTAAGTCTTTTTTGACCTAACAAAGGCTTTTGATACTGTCAACTGATAAGCACTTTGGATAATTCTTGGGAAAGCCGGTTACCCATCAATTTTTGTTCACATGATTAAACAACTACATAAAATTATGAAGACGCATGTTACATTCAACAGACATCAGCCTAACGAGCTTCTGTTGTATAGCCACACACAACTACACAGTACATATACAACTATAAGCGGAAACATAGTCAACAATAATGACGACTTCAATGAACGAACGATCACACTTCTTTATAAAAATATATCTCTCACACTTTATTCTCGAAAGGGTTGGTGCTGGTTGTGTGTGAGAGGTGGGTTGGAGACGGGGACAGACTGCTACATATTGACCCCAAGTTATTCTCACCATAGCAGCACTCCTTTCGCATTCTGGCTGGGCTGCTCAACCGTGGGTCACTGAGGGCCCAAGCCCTCTGTCTGGAGCTGGTTCTCACTCCGCTGGCATTCTATCTCCAACTGCGACTGGAACTGAACTGACCCAAGCCGTCTGTGGCACCTGGTTATATAATGGTCTTAAGACCACCAGCTTCCTGTGGGCGTACGCATCTGCCACCATCACCGAATTCAACCACGTCCACAGGTCAAGGTGATATTCCGATATCTTCGACCGGATGCACGTGTTTCGCTGTTCTTCGGCTTATCTACATAGGTGCATCTCTTGATTGACGGCTCGGTCGAGGGTCAATATGTTGCACTTCCAATAGACCAGAGTGTGAAGCTGGGTGATATTTTGGCACTGTCAATTTTTCCTAGTCTTCCGTACAGTCCTATGCTTTTCCCCAATTGTATCAAAAGAATCCGTTTGCTACTTTGGACTTCTGGTTGAGTTTTTAATCTGAGAATGATTTAAGGAAGTTCTGCAATATTTCAAATTGGCCCCGTTGGCTGGGGCCGCAAAATACATCGACCGCATCTCTGCAGAAGGACTCCCCCAACGAGTGTCCTGATAATGACTTTAAACCATCTGATGGGGAGGCTCCAGTCAGAGGAGCTCTGGGGAATATGGAGTATCCATTCATGGCCATTGCTCTGAGGTACACACTGACCGGAGTGGTAGCACCTAATAGGATTCTATGTATGAGTCAAATAGAACTGTTTGACATTTAAATTGTGTACTTATGCTGGACTGAATCGTTCGGGATAGAACTGCTTTTACATTTAATTGTGTGTTAAGAAAAAAGCCGTATTTATGCTAAACCGATTTGTTTGAAATAGAACTGTTTTTATATTTATCTGTGTGTAAACAAATGACTATTTAACTGAATTGAGTGTGATATATAACATTCCTTGGAACTATTTAACTTCGTTGACATGCTTAACTGAATCGTTTGGGATAGAACTGTTTTACATTTAACTCTGTGTAAAGAAAAAAACGTATTTATGCTAAACCGAGCTGTTTGAAATAGAACTGTTTTTACATTTATCTGTGTGTAAAAAAATGACTGTTTAATTGAATTGTTAGTGATACATAGCAATACTTATAGTTATAACTATTTGACTTCGTTGAAATGCTAAACTGAATTGTTTGGAATAGAATTGTTTGATCATTTAATTGTGAGTAAACCAATGACTCATGTCTAACTGAATTTTTAGTAATACATAGTAATACTTGAAGCCATTTAACTGTGTGCAAACAAATGATCTCAGGCTCGTTTAAAAATATTATCTACAAAATGTGTTCAGAAATGATTTATTTAATATATATATAAAAAAGATTTGGCATTAAATAACTTACAATGGTTGATATACTATAAGACCCGACCCAACCCAACTAAACCAAACCAAACCAAACCAAACATTTCGAGTTCTGGTCTGGGAATTCTTTTATGGTGACAATGCCGATTTTCTAAATAACCCTGATGTTGATATGCAACTCCTCTGAGATCATTTTCCAAATCCTGTTCAAAATTTCATCCTATCAAAAACTAAATTTATATTCACAGCATTTCCTTGGCAAGTATACCTGAAAACATGAAAACAAATATTCTTTTGTGTTTATCTTTCACACAAATACAATTATCCATACATGCTACATATTTGTAAAGGACGTGTAGCAGAAAGAAATAATTTCAAATTTATTGTTTAGCACAGGAATTATTTTCGCCGTTGAGGTTTCGATTTATATTTTCGTCCAATGAGAATGATTGAAGCCATTCTACTCGGATGACTTTCCCGGGTAGTATAAAAGGCCACGCAAACGCTCTCTCAGTCTCTTTCTCGCTCATTCGAGCAGCAGAACAGACCAACTTTGAAGAGGAGAGCACATTCAGTTTTTGGACCATTGTTTTCTCGAGAAGATCAATCCTTTATCATTTATTCATTCCTTCAAGACCAACTGGTTCTCGAAGCTTCAAGTTGGATGCTTAATTCCTGCTCTAACATTCGCAATTGCTTTCTTCCCTTTGTACGATTCACAGTACAGGGCTATCTCTCAAGCTGACATTAAAATTTTTGAAACTCAACAATATTCTCGTCCACTCATTTGTTTTACTCATTTCTTAATGTAACAGGGCAAGACAACCAATTTGCCTTGTTACTAAAATTGCAACAAATAGCGAAAAATTCTGACTGAAAACACCTCCATATTACTCAAAAAACAAAAAACAAACAAACAAAACAAACAAACAAACAGAAACTTCAAGTTCTTGAAGCTGTGTTTATGAAGATTAACAAACCTTCTTTGAACAGGATCAAGTTCGAATGTAACAGCTACGTTCTGAAAAGCCACTAACACTTTTCTCGATATTTTTTCCTCTAACTTAAAGAAAAAAAATCTTTTCTTCTGCAAATTCCCCTCCTACTTGTTCTTCTTCCAGCTCTTTATATAAATACATGTGACTTGTCAGTGTGTCTGTCATTTCACTGAACCTTCCCTTGAAGATGGCTAAATACGGAACAGAAAGCACTAGGTGAAAAATATAATACCTTTTTGAATTCATTCCATCCAGATATCAAACTACTCATATGAAGACATGAACAGATCATCTTCAAAATAAGCAAAAGTGAAGTGTCTATTTTATTTGATCAAACATGTTTAAAAGAGAAAATGCTGCTTATATACGAGGTGCATACGATAAGTTTCAGGACTTTTTCGTATGGGCATTTAAAATTCTTGTAGACTCTTGGAAATTCACTATGTTATTGCTATACATCTAATGATTTCAGCTTCAAATGAACCGCTACAGCAGCAATTGGAATACACCCTACTAAAGCCTGATTGTCACAGCTGCTGAATTTCAAAAATCCAATCTGACACTTTAAAAGAACGATATGCAATAAAATTCTGTTTTAAACTTGGAAAGAATGCCACAGAAACGTATGGAATGCTTCAGACTACTTTGGGATCATCTTACATGAATCGAGCATCAGTTTTTGAATGGCATCAAAGATTCGAGGAAGGCAGGGAGTCTGTGAGGAATGATGGGAGGTATATAAGGAGTAAGGAAGTCAATAGACCAGAGTTGATTGGCCAAAGAGTTAGGGTTAGGGTTACTATGTTGAGATTTTAAGGGAGTTCAGGAAGAGATTCCTTGGGAAGAGGCCAGCACTCTTCAAATCGGGTCAGTGGCATTTCTACCCGGACAATGCACCAGTCCACAACTCCATCCTTGTCACTGACTATTTGACCAAGATGGGAATCAAGACAGTTCCTCACCGTCTCTATAGTCTAGACCTTGCTCCCTGTGACTTTTGATTATTCCGTAAGCTCAGAGGTTGTCGTTATGACGATGAAAGAGGCTGTGACGAAGGTCATTGACAAACTCACACAAGAGAACTTCCATGGGGCCTTCCAGAAGTTGTTGGAACGGTATAACAAGTGCATCGCAGCCGGAGGAGATTACTTGGAAGAGGACTAGAGTTTCATGTGTGTACTATCAATAAAAGTGCCCATACGAAAAAAGTCTGGAAATCTATTTGTGTGTAAAGAAGATTAAGGTTCACAGTGAGCATCTGCAATTTGACGTGGAAAAATAATAAACAACGATTTAATTCCTTTACACAAAATTTAATAGTTTTGTTAGGGTAACCTGCGGGTTAAACAGATATAAAATTCTTTGGGTCCCCTGTCTTTCGTCGGTAAGAAAAGTGAGTGTGTACACGTATTTTGCCTGTCAGTTCAGGAAACAAGGTAACGGTGAACAGCTCATTCTCAGTTGTTAACTCCTTGGCGGCTGTTGGTTAAAGAGAGAGAATTCCCTTTTTTCTCGCAGAAGGTCCTGCTTTTTGTAGTCTTCCGCCGGTGTATTTGATTGGTTCTGTTCAACCAATTTACTTCTATGGGGAATTCGTCCGTCAGTGAAAAATGCATCTAATCACTGCCACAAGTGCTCCTTATTCGCACACAAGAGCAGACGAGTAAGATTCCCCCAACGAGTGTACTGGATAGGACATTAAAGACAGAAGAGCATATAGTGCTACACTAGTCTATATAAGTAAATAGGATTTGATAAGCAATATCAAAGATTGTCAGAAATATTGACTCACTTTATATAAACCATGATATACAACTTTTTTTTTAATCTAAGGAATCTTATGTATTGTTTGCAATGTTGTTTCACTGGCAGATTTTATTTCATTCTTTTATCAGGAATAGATAAAAAGATTTTCAACCATTTCAGACGTTCATTTTCCCCCATTAAACGAAAAAAAAAACTTTCTTTTCTCCAATTAAGGTTTTCTTCTACAAAGTAGACATTCTAGATTTTGTTCTTTTTGAATAACTTTGCCATTCCCCCCACCAATTCCTTATCCATTTTCTTTTATGTTTTTTTCCCTATTTTATCTTTCATGTAGTCTGAAAAAAAAGTTGCTTGCTTCCATTTAAAAAAATTTTTTACTCTATTTTCCTCTTTTTATATATTTCCTGGACACCGGACATTGGCATAATGGTTAGAGTGTTCGCCAAAGGCCCGGGAGACCCGAGTTCAATCCCTGGTCAAGTTATACGAAAGACTAAAAAAATGGTACTTGATGCTACCTTGCTTAACACTAAGGTAAGGATCAAGGGTAAAGTGGAGTAATCCAGGGAAAGGGGTGACGCTCTCCACTGCACCTTGGTGTAGTACCTATCGAAAAGGGAGCCTACAGGTTACCTTTGACTACGGTCGCAAGCAACTATATATTTCGTTTTATTTTTGGCTGAATAATAATAATAATGATTATAATTTAAATTTGACCATACAAACAAATGGTATATGCACAACCCAGCACCTGCACTAGAAAATTACAGACATAAACTCCAATGGGACTTTGATATACACACGGATCACCTAATCTCGGCCAGAAGACCAAACCTTATAATAAACAACAACAACAACAAAAAAAGAGAACTTGCAAAATTGTCAACATTGCTGTCCTGGCTGACCACAGAATAAAACTGAAAGAATGTGAAAAGAAGGATAAGTACCTCGACCTTGCTCGAGAATTGAAAAAGCTGTGGAACATGAAGGTGACGATAGTACCAATTTGGCACAGTAACTAAAGGATTAGTAAAGGACCTGGAGAACTTGGAAGTTGGCGGACGAGTGGAGACCATCCAAACGACAGCATTATTGAGAATGGCCAGAATACTGAGAAGAGTCCTGGATACTTGAAGAGACTTGCTGTCACTCATACTCCAGTGAAAAACTATCAGCTTAAATTGATGTGAAAAACTCTAAAGGAATAATAATAATAATAATAATAATAATAATAATAATAATAATAATAAGAAGAAGAAGAAGAAGAAGAAGAATAGACATGACTGGGTGGGCAAGGGGATCCATTGTGAATTGTGCAAGGAATTTCAATTTGACCATACCAACAAATGGTATATGCACAACCCAGCATCTGTCCTGGAAAATGAGACACACAAACTCCCCTGGGATTTTGAGATACAAACGAATCATTTAATCTCAACCAGACGACCGGACCTTATGATAATCAACAACAACAAAAAAGAGAACTTGCAGAATTGTGGACTTTGCTGTTCTGGCTGACCACTGAGTAAAATCAAAAGAAAGTGAAAAGAATGATAAATACCTCGACCTTACTTGGGAATTGAAAAAACATGAAAGTAACGACTATACCAATTGTAATTGGTGCTCTTGGTATTGTCACTGAAGGATTGATAAAGGGACTGGAGGACTTGGAAATAACAGGATGAGTGGAGACCATACAAACTACTGCATTATCGCGATCAGCCAGAATACTGAGAAGAGTCCTGGAGACTAGAGGAGACTTGTTGTCACTCAAACTCCAGTGAAAAATCATCGGTTAATGCTGATGTGAAAAACACTCTAGGAGTAACTTATAATGACTTGTCAAAAAACTCATAACGCGTAAAACAACAACAAAAACAAAAACAAAAACAATAGCCGATATTGTTCAGGCTTCCGTAAAAGCTATCAGAAAGAGCTTATGTGAAAAACTTACGAGGAGTATAAAAAAAATTATGATAATAATGACATCAAGCAGAGACGAAAGAAAAAAATAACTGTGACGTCATAGTAAATCTGAATCCGAGTTGTGCGATTATGTTCTCTTTCTTTGCTGTTTTTGATTTTGTTTACACACAGTTACATGTCAAAACAGTTCTATGTTAAACAATTCAGTTTAATGTAAATACAGTTTCAGTGTCAAAAACAGTTCTATTTGAAATAATTCAGTTTATCATAAGCACTCAGTTTAAATGTAATTATTGTTTAATTGTCAAAACATTTATATTTCAAGCTATTCAGTTTAATCAAACAATTCAGTTTAGCATAAATATGTCGTTTGTTCTGTTTAACCCATAGATAGGGCTCTATCAGGTGCTACCACGCCGTGCCAGAGTAGACCTGGGAGCAATGGCAATGAAAGGGTGCCCTGTATTCCGCAAGGCCCCAGCCTTACTGGAACCTCACTATCAGACTGTTTAGTGTCATATCCAGGACACTTATTAGGGGGGTCTTACCCCTCTGCAGAGGTGCAGTCAGTGTATTCTACAGCCGACTGGGCAATATTATTGATGTACTTCTCCTTGGACCATGTCTACTGAGCCCAAAATATTATGATATATTCTTCTCCACTGACTTGCAACACTTCAATTCCATTTTTATAATACCAAGAAGGAAGTAAACATCAAGGGACCTATGTAAGAACCAGATATTGTTATCTCCTGAATATGTCTTCAAAGCAAAAAAATATTTTGCATTTATTATCTACTGATTTGCAACTTTTGCGTTGCATTTTTCCAACAAGAAAACAAACATCAACATTCACTTCACCAGAAAGGGCCGTCCTGGGGGATAACATAAAACTACATCCAGTGGTGGGACTCTAATTCCTAGGGGCCTGGGGAGTGTGGAGAACCTCTTCTCATTACCATTTGTGTCAGAGTGGAAGTAACTGCTAGGGTCCCATTTATGGGTCAAATATGGACCCTACACATGCATGTGACAGTGTTGGCTGAGCAGCAAGTACTTATTTACATCAGTATAGATATAGTTTGTCAGACCTGCCCGGAGCGATGGATGATAGGGATGGATGGAGAGAGAGAGTCAGGGAAATCAGTGGTGTCAGTGCAACTTGATGATGAAAAGTTATTCATATTGGATTGGTTGGTTTGGTTTTATGGCATATCAGCCATTGTAGGTTATTTAATGCCAAATCCTCTTTATTCATATATATTAAATATATATGATTTGGTTTGGTTGGGTTTTATGGCTTATCAACCATTGTAGGTTATTTAATGCCAAATCCTCTTTATACATATCTATTAAATATATATGATTTGGTTTGGTTGGGTTTTATGGCATATCAACCATTGAAGGTTATTTAATGCCAAATCCTCTTTATACATATATATTGAATATATATGATTTGGTTTCATTGAGTTTTATGGCATATCAACCACTGTAGGTTATTTAATACTAAATCTTGTTTATACATAAATATTAAATATATATATGATTTGTAAACACATTTTGTAGATAACATTCTTCAATGAGTCTGAACTCTTTTTTGCTTCCAGTTAAATGGTTTCAAGTATTGCTATATAACAGTCAGAATTTAACATTAGTCATTTGTTTGCACACATAATTTGTTCTATTTTACCCATAGTTATGACCCTATCAAGTACTACCACTCTGGGTCAGAGTGGACCGGGGAGCAATGGCGATGAAGGGGTACACCACATTCACCAAATCTCCAAGGCTAAAACTTTGCCATCAGATTGTTTAAGATCATATCCAGGACAATCGTGGGGGGCGGCAGTCTTAAACCTCAGCAGAAATGCAGTCAGTGTATTTTACAACCGCAGCTGACTGGGTTATATTAGATAGGAATACATGATACCTAATAACTGCATACAAAAAAAAGATTATCATATGTTATTATTATTATTATTGATATTATATTGTCACTGATACGTTATTATCGTTATAAGTGAGTTTGAGCTTGAGTCATTCTATTTCATTCACTTTTGGGCACATACCTTTGGGAAAGGCATGAACCTCTTATCCCCACCAGCTATGGATTACATAATACCTATACTGTACTTATACAAGAATGGTTTTGGCATCAAATAATCCAAGAAGAAACAAAACCAAACAAAGGCTGAGTTTGGCATTAGATAACCCAACGAGGTTGACATGTGACTAAATCAATGAAACAACAAACCAATTAAAAGAGACTTGATAAATATAAAATAAAAAAAATTGTGTTCAGTTTCATATTAGGAAGAAGTGTCCTTGAGGAATTTTGAAGATGAAAAACAAAACCCTCGATATAATTTCTCAAATATCACCATTTATACAATGTTAATATTGGATCGAAAAAAAGAATAATGAACATTTTTCTTTTTTGTTATTCGGGAAGGCACATTTAATATCAAATCAATTTGCTGATGAGAAAGTAACATGATATATTAAAATATAATTCATAAGGTTTTAAGAATTTCAAATGATTGACAAAACAAATGTCTGAAGACTCCATGATATGGCTTCACTAAATTAATAAAACTAGTTGTCAGAAGGAAAATTGCAAACTTTAAACTTAGGTTCTGATTGGTTGTTGGTTGGTTAGGTTTTATGGCATATCAACCTTTGTAGGTTATTTAACACCAAATCCATTTTTATACAAATAATCAGTTCTATTTCAATGAGAACACAGTTTAATTGCCAAAAACATTTTTATTTCAAGCTATTCAGTTTATTATAAGTACAGATTTTGTTCACACACAGTTATATGTTAAAACAGTTCTATATTAAACAATTCAGTTTAGAGTAAGTACAGTTTCAATGTCAAAAAACAGTTCCATTTCAAATCATTCAGTTTAGCATAACCACGCAGTTTAAATGTAAGTATACAGTTTATTTTTTAGTCAAACACTTCTAATTCAGATAATTCAGTTTAGTATAAGTACGGGTTTTGTTTGCACACAGTTAAATGTCAAAACAATTCTATATCAAACAAACCAGTTTAGTGTAAGTACATTTTCAATGTCAAAAACAGTTCCATTTCAAACAATTCAGTTTAGCATTAGCATGAAGTTTAAATGTAAGTACAGTTTAATTGTCAAAAACATTTCTATTTCAAGCCATACAGCTTAGTCAAACATTTCTAATTCAAACAATTCAGTTAAGCATAAGTATGCAGTTTAGCCCGATTTGACTCATAGATAGGGCCCTATCAGGTGCTACCATTCTGGGCCAGAGTGGACCTGGGAGCAAAGGCAATGAAGGGGGTACTCCACATTCCCCAAAGCTCCAGCATTACTAGAGCTTTGCCATCAGATTGCTTAATGTCATATCCAGGACACTGATTGTGGATGTTTTACCCCTTTGCAAAGATGCAGTTGGTGTATTCTGCAGCCCCAGACAACTGGGCTATGCAGATTAAGGATATCTCATTATCATCTTGTCGTGCCATCAGCACGGATATCCGTGACCCTCTCTCGCCACCTCTCCCTCTAGTTCATCGCTTCTGGCAGGTGCTCAGGGCTACACCCCATATCCTCACAGAGCTGCTGTATGTAGGTTCGAGCTGGTCATCCTGCTTTTGCTCGGCCATGTGAAGGGGTCCATAGGAGTACATCACTTATGAGCTCGTCCCTACTTCTCCAGCAGTGTCCTGCATGTCTGGTTCGTCTAACTTTGATCTTATTTTCCCAACCCCTCCGCTCGGGCAGGATATGACACAAGGTAAATTTTTAAGCGGAGTTTAACAGGTTTGAATTCAGAGTTTTCCTTCTCCTAGATTAGTTGCCTCACCAAGGCTGAAGAACCTAGTCTGTCTAACTTTGATAGTTTTTATGATGGGTGGTAGGTGGCCCTATAGCTGCTGCTTTGTGGGGTGTTGTCTCCAGTTAAGGATATAACAGAAGTGTAAGTTTTGATTTACTGAACCCCTCCACCATAAATAGTGTGCAACACTAGGTCAGTTTTTAATCAAAGTACACCTGGTTTGAATTGAGTGTTTCTATTGTCTAACCCAGTTGCTATAAAGCTACAGAGCCCAGTCTACATAACCTGGAAGAATAAGGGATTTATGCTTTTACCAAGGTGTTCATGCCTTAACCAAGGTACCCAGTTATTATCTATAATAGAGGAAGGAAAGATGGATGCGTGCCTTTTCCAAAACAGAAATAGAAGTAAAACTAATTCTAAATTTTAAATTGTTTGAGTTTAGATAATTACATTTTAGTCTCTAAAATTATATATCAGCAATTAAGTTGACATATTCTTCGAAGTTGGAAAAAGAAAAAAATTGAAGCATTGGGGGTAGATGAAGTGTCACTAGTTGAAGACGTGGTGTTAAAATATAACTGCGTAAGAAAAAAAGCACACAAATAAAACTTTCTATCAAGATAGAAAATGTCAGTATTATAATACTGTATGATTTGTTGTACATGATTGCAGCCATTTCCGCACAAAGATATCCTGACGTGGCTGATTGCATTTCATATAGCAGTAATACCCTTGGGAAAGGCATGAATCCAATTATTCTCCCTCCAGCTATGGGTAAATAGTAGGGCAGACTAGGTTATTCAGCCTTGGTGATGCAACTAGTCTAGGAGAAGGAAAACTCTGAATTCAAACCTGTTAAAGTCCGCTTAAAAATTGACCTTGTGTCATATCCTGCCCGAGCGGAGGGGTTGGTTAATATGGATATCCTAGATAAGTTCCTAGGTCTGGGCCAGGTTGTATGGAAGATCAACAATTGCAGCAGATTTC
Source organism: Sepioteuthis lessoniana (assembly GCA_963585895.1). Lineage (NCBI taxonomy): Eukaryota > Metazoa > Mollusca > Cephalopoda > Myopsida > Loliginidae > Sepioteuthis > Sepioteuthis lessoniana. The sequence continues at coordinate 31,672 of CAUZXS010001651.1, read as the reverse complement.
CTCTCTTCATGACACCGACGTTTTCCATGGTGCTATACAATGTAGTATCAGTATCACGACTGTCGTCAATCATGCAGGAATCTCCACTTCACAACGCCAACATTGTCTTGTATAACATCCTAGAACTTTTTTTCCCCGTTATTTATTCATTTTTAAAGAATTCTACTAACATAATGCCTTGTTAGGGAAGGGAAATTGAATAAGCCCCTAATCTAAAAAAGAAAAATTAAAAATAGGATATCTTTAGTATGATACTAAACTGCATGTCTCTGGAGAGGGTAGAGTCATCCTTTTTTGCCATTACCACTGGGTCCATTCTAAACTAGAGTGATTGTACTTGTTAGGGTCCCATCTATTAGTGAAATAGAGCTGTTGGAAAATTATTAGAATTAGATATTTGGTTTAGTTTGGTTTTATGGCACGTCAACCATTTTAGGTTATTTAATGCCAAATCCATTTTTATGCATATAAAAATTAAAAAGTAAAGTTGGTGACCATAGTTGAAGGTGACGTGAAGTCTCCCTTTTCAATAGCTACTAACATCAAGGTGTAAGGGAGGGCTCCATTCCTTTCCCTGGATTGTTCCACTTTACCCTTGATCCGTACCTTATAATGGTGAGTGTTAAACAAGGAGGCATCAAGTACCATTTTTTGAGTCTTTGGTATGACTTGACCTGGGATTGAACCCAGGTCTTCCAGGATATTGGCAAACACTCTAACCATCATGCCAATGTCCGGGTTTTATAAATATAAACAGTTCTATTTCAAACAATTCAGTTTAGCATACGTACACTGTTTAGTTCTATTTGACCCATAAATAGGACCCTATCAGGTGCTGCCACTCCGGGCCAGTGTAGACCTGGGAGCGATGACAATAAAAGGGGACACTACATTTCCCAAAGCTCCTGCATTACTGCAACCTCACCAACATATTGTTTAATGTCATGAACAGAACACTCGATGGAGGAGGTCTTCCCCTCTGCAAAGTTGAAGTAAGAGTATTCTATAAGCCCAACCGACCTGAGCCACTGGACACTCGTTGGGAGAGTCTTACTCCTCTACAGAGATGCAGTCGGTGTATTCTCTAGCCCCAGCCAACTGGGCAAGCAAATTATTGCTATTAGAAAGGAATGCTTAAAACCATATAACGGTGCAAACAAATGATTACAATATTTTTACTTTTTCTTATTCTTGAACACAAGTTCTTATTTTCCAGTTGCTTATGCCTGAAGTAAATGGAAAAGACTTATTTTTCTCTTTGGATTTTATTTTTCTGCTACCATAGAGTGTATGTTGAAAACATGATGAGAGACCACATTTAGGATCTGAAACATGATAGTAATTTATATAGCAGTAACAAATCTTGAAATACTACTTCTACATATTTTTGTTCTTTATTCTATAATTTTAGAGTAAGTCTTTTTATGGCCACTTTTTAAACTTTGACAACATAACCAATTAAGAAACAATATATACTATCAGGGAGCAAAAGTTGTCTTTCATAGTGTTATCTAGGGCAGAAAAGCAAAGTTTGAAGGGAATAATGGCCACTTTTTAAACTTTGACAACATAACCAATTAAGAAACAATATATACAATCAGGGAGCAAAATTTGTCTTTCATAGTGTTATCTAGGGCAGAAAAGCAAAGTTTGAAGGGAATAATGGCCACTTTTTAAACTCTGACAACATAACCAATTAAGAAACAATATATACTATCAGGGAGCAAAAGTTGTCTTTCATAGTGTTATCTAGGGCAGAAAAGCAAAGTTTGAAAGGAATAATGGCCACTTTTTAAACTCTGACAACATAAGCAATTAAGAAATAATATATACTATCAAGGAACAACTAGTCTGCAAGAAAGAAAGCTCTCAATTCAAGACATCAATGCGCGACTGTCAAATGCATGGACAGCTATCGATAGGCTATCGGTTATATGGAAGTCAGACCTGACCGATAAAATAAAACATTTTTTTCCAAGCAGCAGTCGTGTCGATACTGCTATATAGATGCACTACATGGACGCTAACTAAACGTATGGAAAAAAATGTATGACGGCAATTACACAAGAATGCTGCGAGCAATATTGAACAAGCCTTAGAGGCAATAACCCACAAAGCAGCAGCTGTACGGCCACCTTCCACCCATCAAAACTATCTAAATTAGACGAACCAGACATGCAGGACACTGCTGCAGAAGTAAGGACGAACTCATAAGCGATATACTCCTTGGACCCCTACACATGGACAAGCAAAGGTAGGATGACCAGCAAGAACCTATATACAACCGCTCTGTGCCGATAGTGGATGGATGTAGTCGGGAAGACCTCCCGGGAACGATGGACGATAGGGATGAGTAGTGAGAGAGGGTCAGGGAGATCAGTGTTAGCAGGACGGCATGATGATGATTATCAAGGAATAAAATTTGTCTTTCATAATGTTATCTAGGGCATAAAAAACAAAGTTTGAAAGGAATAATGGCCATTTATTTTATTTCTATAAGAACAAAGTACACAAGGCCTTCTCTTTGTTATCACCTTTTTATGCCTCGTATACGTTGTCCTCTTCGCTTTGTGGTAACGTTTAAATGCCTTGTGCATGTCCCTTTTTTCTTTGTTATCACATTTGAATGCCACGTGCATGTCCTTTTTTGCTTTGTTGCAACATTTGAATGCCTCCTGTACGTTGTACTCTTCTCTTTTTTAATTTGGCAAAAGCTGTAAGTCTCCCATCCATTTTCTCTATTCTAATAACAACTTCCCTGAAAAGCGTCAGAATATTGGAGATCAATAAATCCATTAATATCAGATGTTGGTTACAAGAAACCAATCGACTTGTCACCTTGATAAAAGATGCAAGAGGAAAAGGCTAAGTGAGCCCTTCATCGTTGCAACAGCGATCAATCAGACAAGATTCATAACATTAGACAAAGTTTGCAACATTCAAAACTCCAGAAACAACCTCTCTTAATGAGAGACCTTATTTCTATATACGGTTAGCTAAACTTACTTTAACCCCTGACAATAATAACAGAATTAGCACACGTACCGGTTTACGTCGTATTTTTTAAAAAGTTAGCAGCAAATAAAAGTAGGTTTGGTTTCTTTATTTAATGGCATCTCAACCTTTATAGGTTATTTAATGCCAAAGCCATTCTCCTAGAAGAACAGTAGTGGTACTATTTAACCCATAGCTGGGAGGATAAGGGAGTTAATACCTTTCCCAAGGGGATTTACCCGAAAGTGAACGTAATAGCGAGACTGGAATACGAACTCACGTACTACGATTCAGCAGTCTATCGCTTTAACCATTGCACCACGGTAATGGTAATATCATATGCCCTCAAGTTATAAAGATTTTTTTCAAGCCCTACAGAGAAAAATATAACCGAATAACCCAACACTGGGGGGAAAATTATTGAATCCATTGACAAAAAAATAAGATTATTACTTAGTTGCCCCTCCTCAAGCTTTTATGACAGTCTTAATTCTTTCAGGAATGGATTTCACTAATTTAAAGCAATATTCTTAATCAAAATGGTTCCAGCTTGCCTGAATGGCAGTTGATAGATCTACTTTGGTGGATAGAGACTTCTCATGGACAATTTTTAGATATTTCCACCATAGATTTTTTATTGGATTAAGATTCGGATTGTTCACTGGGCATTTTATTGATTTTAAATGCTTTCCTCAAGAAAAGCTTTTGTAGAGAAGAGGAAAATGTCGTATTTTGTTTTGGCGCGCAATTTAATTCAACACTGAATTTCACCCAGTCGGGATGACTTATCCTATTCAGTCCGGACCTTCATTTCCAGCTAGCAAAACGGGTGAGCGGCCAAATTCACTCTCTTCAGCTTGAGACGGCGACCAGAACAGACGTGTCTCTGGTCGTCCTTGCTTAGCGATGCTTTTTAGCTAAACAAGCCACCCAGTGGGACATCTCACTGTGGCTTTAACCCTAGCAGCAGCAACATGGACACTCAACGAGGGAACCATCTAATTTATGGATTCTTTGCGTCTAATATATTTTAAACCAAGGAATCCCAGTTGAATATGAATTAGATACGTTCAGCATGCCTTCCACAAGCACCACAAAAATTTACTATGTCGATCCGAGCGCCACTTCGCTCTCGACACACTAGCTCCCATTTCACCTCTGGTCCACATTAATGGAGATAACGCCTACTCTCCTCAATTACCAGACTCACAAAACTACACGGTGACCTTGAATACTTCCCTCACACGTCCAACAACACGCTGCCATCTCAACATCCCGCTAAACCATTTCGTCTCAAACATCCAACAAGCCTAACCACCACGAGTCTTGCAGCACCAAGAACAAACCGTCTTAAAGCTGCAAATAAAAACTTTCGTTGTTGTGTGTTGTATAAAGAATAGTTTCGTAATTCATTTGTTGCCTTAAAAAATATAGCGCTAAACAATTAACCATATCACCTAACCGCTATACTTTAATCTCCTTTGCACTATGACAAGATACATTATTATTCTGAAAAATGACAAACCAATTTTCTATTAGTGGAATGAGAAAATTATTCAGGATTTCAAAGTGCACGTGCATAATTAATTTGAATTTAAACCAAATGAACACCACAGAAAAAATGACCTAATGCCTATGGCAGAGGGGTTGGGTAATACATACGTAAAGAATCAGCGTACAAACTTTTAGCATCTTACCCAGGCTCAAAACCGATTCAGTCTTCATAGCAGACTTTGTTTGTTTCGTTGTATATGTGTGTGGGGTTTTTTCCCCTGTTATTTGTCTGGCATCCCACCATACCTAAGTGTAGTGCAATGTCTTTTTAATGTGGAAGCCAGGTGCAGGATAGTATCCCAGACACGCCCGACGGCACCGAAAATGCCTTGAGCCCCGTCGGAATTCTTCTAAAAAAGGAGCGCTTCAGGCGCCAGGTGATAAACCAAGCGCTGCTGATAGCCTGGTGGGATGTCCCTCTGAGGCTGAAGGGAATGTCAGTCTCAGCCACGCAGCATGTGTGTTAGGCTTTTCCGGCGTTTATGTCTGGCGGCCTTGACCGACCAACAAAACGACAAGACACACAAAACGTCAGAACCGTGAACTGACAAACACGACCAGCTGAAGTGTGTCTCGTCGTTTTGTTGTGTTATTTTCCAGACTATGAGTATGTATGTGTATGTGCCTGTACACAAAACAAATGACATATCAACTCAAAGGTCATTGCCAGTGGATCCAGTCATACAGTTGAGGACAGATAGAAAATTTGGAAAGAGATTACAAAGGAGTGAACGATCAAATTGAGTGCTAACTCTGGTATTTTAGCTTTTCCAATAACCCCAAAGAAAATAAACACTAACGGTCTTGGTTAGGTACTAATCATGGTAGTTGCTGCTGTTGATTCGTTTTTCTTAACTATCAAATGGTAACCTCTATCACCCCCATCATCCTAAAATCGATAATATGCAACAAAATAGCAAGTGTAGATTATGTAGTGTTTGAGATGAAACTATTAGTCACATAATAAACGTAGCAAGCTAGCGCAAAGGGAATGTAAGATAAGACACGACAGGGTGGGAACGGTCATCCACAGGGAATTGTGCCAAAAAGTGATTTATGACCATACTACCAAATGGTATATGCACAAACCAGAATACGCCTGGAGAATGAGACGCATAAAATTCTCTGGTATTTTGAGATACAAACAGATCACCTAATCTCGGCCAGAAGACCAGACCGAGGGATAATTGACGAAAAAAAAAAAAAAAAAAAAGAAGAGAACTTGTCGTATTGTGGACTTTGCCATCCTGGCAGATTACAGAATGAAAAATCAAAGAAAACGAAAAGAGAGATAAGTACTTGAACCTTGCGAAAGAACTAAGAAAACAAGGGAGCATGAGGATGAAACCAACTGTAATTGGTGCACTTGAAATGATACCGAAAAGCTTGGAAAGGGAGCTGAAAGAGTTGGACATTGGAGGACGAATCGAGGTCATTCAAACTACAGCATTGGCAGAATACTGAGAAAAGTTCTTGAGACCGAAGGAGACTTGCTGTTTATCAGACTAAAGTTAGAGACCATCAGTTAATACTGGTGTCAAAAATAAAAATAAAAAACTCGCAAAAAGCAAAACTTGGAGGTTACTAGTGACAGATATGAAATAATTAATCCCATTATAATCGGAGGTAACAAACTGGAAGAAAAAGAATACTAGACAAGACACGATTGGCTAGGAAAGGTGATCTACTGGGAATTGTGCAAACTGGCACAAAATTATTACAGGTTCTAACCTAGGTGAGAAAAGTGATCCACTAAGAGACTGAAATTTTAGTATACAGACAAATGCAGATGCACTAACCAGAATCTGTCCTAGAAAATGAGATCGATAAAAGTTCTCTTAGACTTTGTGATACAAATAGAACACTGAATCCCAGCCAGATTAGGCCTTGAGTTAATTAACAAAAAAAAATTAATTAAAAAAAAATTGACATCTGGTAGATTTTCCTGTTCCAACGGACCACAAAGTGAAAATGAAATAAAACGGAAAAGTAGATAAATACCTGGATCTTGCTAGAGAGCTGGAAAAATTGTGGAATATGAAGGTTACGGTGATACCAATTATAGTTGGTGCCCTTGAAATGGTCTTCAAAAGCATGAAAAAAAAAAACTTGAGGGACTGGAAATGAGAAGACCAAACAAAACTATTCAGACCACAGCACTGTTCAGATCTGCTGGAATACTTAGAAGGATTTTGGAGATCTGAGGAGGCTTGCAGTCACTCAGACTTCAGTGAAAAGTCACCAATTAGAGCTGGTGGAAAAATTCACAAGGACCATAATGATAATAATAATAACTAGACCTTGCTAGAGAACTGAAAAAAACTATGGAACATGAAAGTAACGGTCATATCAATTGTAATTGGCGCACTCGCTACAATTACAGAAAGATGGTTATAGGGACTGGAGGACTTGGAAATAAGAAGACGAGTGGAGACCATCTAAACTACAGCATTGTTGAGATCGGCCAGAATACTGAGAAGAGTCCTGGTGTGAAAAACTTTCAAATGAGTATTATAATAATAATAATAATAATAAGAAGAAGAAGAAGAAGAAGAAGAAGAAGAAATCCTAGCCTACATGAAACACAAGAAATTGCACTTTGTGGAACTACTAATCTCCTCAGGAGAGTACTATCAATATAACTGAAAAATAACACCCGAAAGAGGCAGCAAAAAAAAAAAAAAATTACATAGAATGCATATAAAAACAACCTTCCCTCATGCTAGGTCTTAGTTCAAGACCCGAAGAAGGATTGTAAAAAACCAAAAAGTAAAATTGAAAATTAAATAATAATAATAATAATAATAATGGTAATAACTTTTTGACATACAAACAGATCCTGGTCAGAAGATCAAGCCACGAGATAGTTAACAAAAAAAAACCAAAAAATAGAACCAGTCGTATTGTGGATTTTGATGTCCCGGCGGACCATAGAGTGAAAAGTAAAGAGAACGAAATAAGAGACAGGTACTTGCTAGAGAACTAAAAAAGCTGTGGAACATGACGGTGACGGTGATACCAATCGTAATTAGCGCTCTTGGAACGCTTCCTAAAGACTTGGTAAGGGAGCTGGAAAACTTGGAAATCAGAGGAAGAATGAAGGCCATCCAAAAAACAGCATTGTTAAGATCGGCCAGAATACTGAGATGAATCCTGGGGAGACTTTTTGTCACTCAGACTCCCGTGAAAGACCATCAGCAAACGCTGGTGTGAAAAACTCACAAGAAACAATAATAATAATGATAATGATAATAATAAGTAAGTAAAGTTGGCGACCATAGTCGAGGGTGACCCGAAGGCTCCCTTCCCGATAGCTACTACACCAAGGTGTTGTGGAGGGCGCTACTCTTTTCCCTGGATTTCTCCACTTTACCCTTGATCCACACCTTATAGTGCTGAGTGTTTAGCAAGGAGGCATAAAGTACCATTTTTAAAGTCTTTGGTATGACTCGACCTGGGATTGAACCCAGGTCTCCTGGGCCATTAGCGAACACTCTAACCATTATGCCAATCTCCGGTTCTTAATAATAATAATAATAATAATAATAAACGCACAAAATTCTCAGGGATTTTGAGATACACACAGATCATCTAATCTCGACCAGGTGACCAGGCCTAGTGATAGTCAACAAAAAAAGAGAACCTTCCGAATAGTAGACTTTGCCGTTCCGGCTGACCGCTAGATAAAACTGAAGGAAAGCGAAAAAAGAGATAAGTACCTCGACCTTGCTTGAGAACTGAAAAAACTATGGAACATAAAAATGACTTTGATCATATTTACCAACCCCTCCGCTCGGGCAGGATGTGACACAAGGTCAATTTTTAAGCGGAGTTTAACAGGTTTGAATTCAAAGTTTTCCTTCTCCTAGACTAATTGCCTCACCAAGGCTGAAGAACCTAGTCTGCCCTACTATTTACCCATAGCTGGAGGGAGAATAATTGGATTCATACCTTTCCCAAGGGTATTAGTGCTATGTGAAATGCAATCAGTCAGGTCCAGGATTTGAACTCGTGTCGCCGTGTCCATATCCTGCGACCACGGCCACCTGTGATAGTAATTGTAATAAGTACGCTTGGTACAGCTACCGGAGGATTGCTACTGGGACCGTAGGACTTGGAAATAAGAGGACAAGTAGAGACCATCCTAACTTCAACATTGTTGAGATCGGCCAGAATACTGAGAAAAGTCCTGAAGACTTAAAGAGATTTGCTGTCACTCAGACTCCAGTGGAAAACCCTCAAATGATTAAGATAATAATAACAATAAAAATGAACTAAAGAGAGTGTAGTAGAAAGAATATTGTATTTTTGTTTGGCGTGTAATTTAATTTGATCGTTAGAGTCGCCGAACATTTTCCCCCAATCAGGATGACCTGTCCTATTCAGCCCGAACCATATTTCCGAGCAGCACCAAAAATTGAAGAAAGCTCGCAAAGCTCTCTTTCTCCCTCAAAAATCTTCAATAGGAACGGACGTCTTAACGTCTGCTCTTGAATAGCAGGATCAGCATCAGACACTATGAGGAGAGCCATCTAGTTTATGGACCCCTTGCGTCTATTCTTCTAGACCAAGGGATCCTAGTCGAAAATAAATTAGATGATACACTATAACAACTTCCTACCTTCTTTCCTTCCTACGACACTCGCAGCATACCAGCGTAAACCCCTTACTTCATGCTGTCATTAAAACCTTCATTTGAAACCTAACGAAGTCTTCGTTATCCACCACCTTTATTTTCCATCAACATTTAGCGAGGGGATAACAACCAACGAAATACCAACTCTACCAACGAAATACCAACACAACGTCGTGGTGTAAGGGGGGGGGTGTCCTCGTGGTGTAATGGTTAAAGCGATGAACTGCGGAATCGTATTACGCGAGTTCGTACTCCAGTCGCGCTATTACGTTCACTTTCGGGCAAATACCCTTGGGAAAGGTATGAACCCCCTTATTCTCCCTCCAGCTATGGGTAAATAGTAGGACGGACTAAGTTCTTCAGCCTTAGTTAGGCAACTAGTCTAGGAGAAGGAAAACTCTGAATTCAAAACCTGTTAAACTCCGCTTAAAAATTGACCTTGTGTCATATCCTGCCCGAGCGGAGGGGTTGGTAAATAGTACCAACATAACCAACGTAAAACCAACTTAAACCTAAAAACCCAATAATAATAATATCTCCCTCGTTATAAGAGAAACTGACTCACGAATAATGGCATATCTTCTAAGTGCTAAATATACCTTTTACGCTACACCTTCTCCAAAAACCTTAAAGAAAACAAACATCAAGGGTCCTGTTTAAGAACCTGTTGTGGTCATTGTTATTTGCTTCTCTTCTGACACTGGACGATCTCCATACAAATTCCCCTTCGCCCACATAACACCTTCACTAATCTCCCATTCTGCTCTGAAAGTTGCCATTGCTTTGTCAGCCCATCATTCGATCAGGCCACCCATCCTTTTAAGTGTTTAGGAACTGAACGAGGAATTCATTCTGTCAATATATGAAACAGGAGTGAGGAGGAAATCACCTTCACTTCACGTGTATTGTATATTGATAATTCTGTTTGACTTGCATATTAGATTAGAACCTCTTGCAAAGGGAATAGATTATTTCCTTTCTCTTTTCAACTTTGGCGGTAATTGATGCTTGACTCAAGGGGGTTTTCTTCCCTTTTTCAATTGATCGGACCTACATACAGTCGAAACTAGTCTATTTATGGTTGTCTAGTAATTCCTTTTCCGCAGCAGAACTGTCCATCTTTTGACCTGAGAAAGATAACGTTTCTAATTGATATATTTTCTTCTTTTAGATGAATACGTAATACCAGAACAAGTTCTTGTAACTGTTGGATCATCGTATTATTGGTACAGTTATTTTCTTGGAAATGATAGCAGAACATCCAACTAGAAAATATTTTCTTTAATTTAAATTATTATTATTAAGGATTATTATGATCTATAGAATTCAGAGCTGGCCTGAGATGTTAGTAATACAAGTAATTACCTCGGGCTCTGTGGCTGCCTGGGAGTTCTCAAGGATGTTCAGTTATTCGTTTGTTGCTTTTTTGTGAAGAGACACGGGTAGAACCAAATTTATATTTACCCAACCCCTCCGCAACATACAGGATGTGACAAAGTCAAATTTCAAACTGAGTACAACAAAAATCGGCTCATTGGCCTAATAGGAATAGTGTTTGCCAATGGCTCGGGAGACCAGGGTTCAATCCCAGGTCGAGTCATACCAAAGACTTTAAAAATGGTACTTGATACCTCCTTGCTTAACACTCAGCGTTATGAGGTACGTATCAAGGGTAAAATGGAGCAATCTTGGAAAAGAGTAGTGTCCTTCCCTACGACTCGGTGTAGTAGCTGTTGAAAAGGGAGCCTTCAGGTCGGCCTCGACTTCTGTCGCTAACTTTACTTTACTTTTGCAACAAAAATTCACACACATATATATGTACACATATTGTTGTAAATTTTATTTGATAACAAAGATAGGAAAATAAGTTGCGGTGATTTAAGAATTGCTTGCTTACTCAGTGGTGATGGTTCAACCAGATAGGGACTAATACTTGAAATAAAGAACACACACACACACACACACACACACACACACACATATATATATTTACTAATCTAATATCTACCAGTATTCACGGTATCGGAAAAAACAAAAAAACCCTGGTCAGGAACAAGAGATAAAAGTACCTCGAATCACCGCCCAGGGGAAAAAGAAAAAAGTTTTTAGGGTAAAAAAGAAAGAAAAGGCCAGCCTCGTACGACTCCTTGAAAAAAATCAAAGGGTACGCAGTCAGTAGTCAAAAGAAAACCAAAAAACCCTCCGCGAATGCTGCAATGCTACAATTACTAAAGTGCTCAACACCAGACAATGGAGCCAATTATAGAATTAACTTAAATCGCGAGTCGAAAATCTTCTACTAAAGTTTCACCTTAACGGATCATCAGGAAGCCTAAGCCGAGTCGAACTTAGGCTTCCTGATGATCCGTTAAGGTGAAACTTTAGTCGAAGATTTTCGACTAGCGATTTAAGTTAATTCTATATATATATATATATATATATATATATATGTTCCTTAGCTATAGTCAATTACACACACAGAAATAAAATAATGTAGCAAAAAAAAAGATACACCGACGACTTTATATTCGGTTAAAACAACGCGCTGCGATTGTGCCTTCACATACACATACACTATAGTAATTTACAAAGCAATTTGCTTCGATGTGGCACAAGGCCGAATGAATGGGGCGCCCAATGAGACTCGAACTCACTCGTGTATGTTTGCTAGTCTTAGCTTGCTAACCGTTACACCACCAGAAGTGCCCATATGCTATATGCAACCCACACATACACACAATACTACGCAACTATAACCCACACAAACACACGCACACATGCACACACTCACACATTCACAAACTTACAATCACACTTAAAGATTCCTACAAAATCCCAACGGTTTTTGACTGTATTTTTTTATTTTCGATTCATTTTGTTTTGTTAACTGCCCGATGATTGTTGTTTTGTAAAAAACTCCATGAAACCCAGGGGTCGCAGTCGAAATTCCATGGAATTTAATATATAAATCTAATATATATCTATTTATTATTATTATTATTATTATTATTATATAGCTCTATTCTAGATATTTAGCACTCTCCATATTATATTGCCCTTGGTTCGACACAAACCCACAAAGTGATTTAGTGACAACCAACGCTTTTATAATATATATATATATATATATATATATATATATATATATATATATATATATCGTAACCAAATGCACTACAATTACAAATCCGATGAAAAAATAATGAAAACATTGATTCACAAAAACATACTCCCCACTGATCCTAATAAAAAAATAAAACTTATTATATATTATAATAAGTTCAAAACCTCAAATTTGGTCATTAGAAATAACTCCTCTCCCTCGATTGGGGTTTTGCAAAAAACCAACGTTATATATAAATTTAAATGTCCCCTAGGAGATTGTATCTCTGATAATAATAATATATATATGTTGGTTTAACCTCAACTACCCTGTCGAGGAGACTTACAATGCACCTTTCTGACACAAGTTCAATAGCTCAGCATTTAAAAAAACATTCATGCCCAACGACACAACTACGAAAAATTCTCACCGACAACACAACAATGCTCGAACATCAAAATAATAAACAAAAACTTCAGATTCTCGAAGCACTATATATTAGAAACCTGCAACCAGCACTTAATAGAATTAATTTTCAAACCAGTGCTAACGTACTTAAATGTCTTTAGCTACTGGCACTATTTACAGAATTACATTTAAAAGCAAGAGCCATAATCTCCAACAGCAAAGACGTCTTTACACAGTAGTAATTTGCTAAAACAAAAGTTACATCACTTTTGTAACAGGTTCTCCCCTGATGATGGCCCAAAGTCGGGCAGAAAGTACTAGGGATACATACAATTATGGACAATACCTTAATCAGTTCCCCCCGAATACGATAAAAGTAATACGGGAATTCGAACGGATCCAAAAGAGAATATGTAGGCATAAAATGTCTATTATGTTCAATGAAATTTGCATATACATATATATATATATATATATATGACATTATCACATTATGATACCTCTTAAGCATTGCCAGTAAATGTAAGTAATATTTTTTGTCTTGTCAATAGTTATAACCACTATTTTTTCCACATTATTGCATTATGAGTATTGTCGGAGACCATTATGATAAAAATTGTTACATTTATTATTATTATTACTCCATGAGGGTTTTTCACATCAGCGTTGGCTGATGGTCTTTCACTAGAGTCTGAGTCTCCAGGACTCTTCTCAGTATTCTGGCCGATCTCAATAATGCAGTAGTTTGGATGGTCTCCTCCCGTCCTTTTATTTCCAAGTCCTTCAGTCCCTTTATTGATCCTTTGGTGACTATACCAAGAGCACCAATCACGATTGGTATAATTGTTACTATCATGTTCCATAATTTTTTCAATACCCTAGTAAGGTCGAAGTATTTATTACTCTTTTCACTTTCTTTTAATTTTACTCTGAGGTCAGCCTGAACGGCAAAGTCCACAAATTTTCAAGTTGTCTTTTTTTTTGTTCTTTATTATTTAAAGGTCAAGTCGTCTCGCTGAAATTAAATGATTTGTTTGTATGTCAAAATCCCAGGGGAGTTTGAATGTGTAATTCTCCTGGACAGATGTTGAATAGTGCATATACCATTTGCTCGTATGATCAAATTAAAATTTTTTGCACAGTTCGCAGTGAATCACTTTACCCACCGAGTTGTGTCTAGTTATATAGATTTTCTGTGCTAATTTACTGCATTCGTTTATTATGTGATTGATCGTTTCGTCTCTATCGCCACATTACCTATATTTGCTATTTGGCTGCCTCTTATCCATTCTTGCGTTGATATGATGGGTCCTTATAATGTTGTTTTGGGCAGCTATCAGGAGAGATTCCGCGGTGTAATGGTTATCGTCGTAGGAAATGGACACGGCGACACGAGTTCAAATCCTAGACAAGACCGATTGCATTTCACATAGCACTAATACCCTTTGGAAAGGTATGAATCCAATTACTCTCCCTCCAGCTATGGGTAAATAGTAGGACAGACTGGGTTCTTCAGCCTTGGTGGGGCAACAAGTCTAGGAGAAGGAAAACTCTGAATTCAAACCTGTGAAACCCCGCTTAAAAATTGACCTTGTGTCATATCCTGCCCAAGCGGAGGGGTTGGTAAATAGGATCAGGAGAGATTCTGTTTCTCTCTTACGGTTTCCCTTTCTTTGCTACGTCCACGTTTTCTCGTGTGAGATGTTGCTTACTTGTTGCTTAAAATGTCCATAGAGTTGTTTTGCTTCTCATTTTTGTTTTCTGATTATTGTTGTTCTGTTGGTCTTTATATTGTCAGTATTGTTTCTGGTGGCTGTAATCAGTCTTCCTCCACACTCTTTAAGTCGTTGTATTGATGTATTAACGCTGTCTTCAATGCTGGTAAGTCCTCTTCCCCCTTCTTTTCTTGACATATAGTCTGTCTACGTCATCTTTGGGATGCAATGCCTTGTGCATGGCCATTAGTTTTCTTGTTCTCTGGTCCACTTGTTTAAGTTCTTCTCTGGTTCACTTAAACAATGGTCCCGAGTGTTTTACGAGGAGGATAGCCCAGGTATTTATTCATTTGATAAGGTTTCTGCTATATAGTTTTGTCTCGAGTAACTTTCTGGTTCTTCTGAAATATTCTTTCATAATTTTTTCTTTCATCTCCTCTTGTTTGATGGTGTCAACTTCAAATATCCCCAAATATTAGTTGGTTTCCTTTTCTCCGAGCGTTCTATTTTTGTCTACATTTGGTAGTTCAATTCCGTCCGTCCGTAAGGTATCTTTTGCCAATTTTCATTACTAGCACGGTATATTTTTCTATGGCCAATTCTATCCCAATGTCCTGACTATATACACTGGCTGTGTGTATTAGAGTTTCCAATTCTTTTTCATTTTTGGAATTAGTCATTTTTGGTGTTAAAAGTTTCAAATTCACGTGTCCTGTAGGTTTATCCAGTGAGGTATATTTAGCAGAGACGACTACTTGCTGGAGACACGACTGGCGCCAAACCCAGGTGTTAGCGAGTACGTGTGCTACCTTGCTAGCAGCCGAGAGAAAGAGGTCACTTCCATTGCAATGGTAATAGCTTAAAAAGAGCGAATTTTTCTTTTGCGCCAGGAAGCCCCTTTCTTCAGGCATGCGTGGATTTTGCTTCCTGTCAGAGGCCTCCAAGGAACTGCCACTCTTATTTTTTTCTTTATTTCAATTACAACAAATACTAGGGCAGACTGGCCTCTTTAAACTGAGCAAGGCCACCAACCTAAAATGAAAGAAAGACTGATTTCAAAAGTAAAAGGCATGAGTTACAGCCCCTTCTATAATAAAAGCCTTCTTGCAAATGAAACTGTCAAACAATCACAGAAGAAATAATGTGTATGGGGCTGAGAAGGTTTGGTTTGGTTTGATTATTATTTATTTGTTTCATAGTTTGTCGTCGTTGGTCTATGTTCGTTGGTTTTGGGTTTAAGTATCTGACTTCTTCTTTTCATCTTCTTAACTTGTTGCCGTCTCCTTTGTCTGTGGATGGCTGCAAGGAAAGAAAGAAATGAAGATACCTTTTAACTCCAAACTTTACTTCAGGGTTTAATGACTATTCTGTGGGCGTGGAAATTCTTCCTGAAACCAGTGAAAATAGTCGTTTCTCCCTGATAAGGTATTAAAATATATTAAGAGTTATTTTCAGTGGATTTATGATGGTGAAGTTTGTGGTATGTCAAGTAGGTGTTTTCAATAGAGGCTTTGCTAACTGGAGACGTGACCTTCCGCCAAGTCCGAGACTGGGTGAACACGTGCGCTACCTTCCATCAGCTAAGAGGAAATCTGTCCAGTATCTCAGGTACGGCTGAAATGGTAGAATTTCTCTTCTGCACCCGGAAGTACTTTTCTTTAGGCATGCGTAGATTGCGCTTTCTGTCATAGGCTTTTGGGAACTACGACATTTTAAAATCTATTTTTATTTTCTTTTTATTAATCCCCGCATGTGTCTGAATATATAGCTTATATACGAGGTATTTTTCAAAAGGAATCGAGGATACAGCTATATAGATACCCAGACAAAAATGAACAATTCATTCTTCTGCCTCGATAATTTTTCAACATACCTCGTATTGTCCAGTTGACAGAAATGAACAAAGAGTGAAACGTTATTTTTCTTCAAAATACGAAGTGTGTTCAAAAAGTATCAAGACTGAAACTGTATTTTTTAAGATAAAAATGAACAATTAATAAAACGGTAATTTTCTTCAAAATACAACTGTGTTAAAAAAGAATCAAGACTGTAGAATCCTCTTCGCATTCAACATAATTGTTTTGTTTTTAAATAGACATTGCAGGGCTAAATCATGTTGTGTTGTGTCCATAAAATATCTGGAACTGTATTTATCCTACGTCCCACCAACGTACGAATATGGCACAAGGCCATTTTTAAGGTGGGTCCTGTCGCAGGGCCGAAGCCCAACGCGATAGGCAGATCCAAAAATGCCTTGGACTCCGTCGGCATTCCCCTTTTCGGGGCGCCTCAGGCGCCGGGCGATAAACCATAAAATATCTGGAACATCAAAATATATAAAATGCAATATTTCAAGTTAAACCGGTACAATTGCTGTCTGTGCGTCAGTCACTAATGAATAAAAATTCGAATGTTATTGGAAATTATTTAATTTTAATGGTTTTATTCGTGATAATTCGTATACAAAATATTGACAGAGGAAAAAGAAGTGCTGAACATGAAAATGGGGAAATTTTCGGAGTTTCTTAAGGTTAAAATAAAAGAACTAATAATAAAATACAGAAATAAAATAAATCAAATATAATATCCCATAATTCTACTTCCGCTAAAAATTTAACTTTCAATGCCAAAATAGTGGAATCGTCTCCTGTCTGTTAGCCTTCGAGATAGATATGTGTTTGAGGAGGTTGCAAAACGAACGTCCCTTATTTACTGGGAGAATCAAGATTCGACTTTGTTTATTCAAGGTAGTTTTCTTATCTTTCTTTTATTAGATGTTTTTGTTTCAGGTAATTCCATAAATGAAAAAAAAAAAAAGAAGAAAAATCAGATAAGTCATGGATTAGAAAACTCCATGTGGAATCTCTGTTTAAAAAAAAAAAGAAGCTTCCTAATTCTATTAAATGACTGACTTGAATATTTTTGTTTAATTACTCTATTGATCTTTAGATATTCAACAAAACGTGATTTTTCTTTTCACTTCCACTGTAACGCCATAGAATATAAATTGTGATGTCAATATCTATTGACTGTTATTCGCTGGCAACAGTGAATAACGGATTGAAAACATTTTTTCTTTTATGACATTAATTCCTTATGGTACGAAAATAAATTGTAGCTGACTTGAATATTTTTGTTTGATGACCTAACCTTCTTTCCGAGCCAAAACCGTATTTTTTTTTCTGGCTACCATTAATTGATTGTGACTTTTTTCCCAATCCAAAATTGTGTTACTTTTCTGTAATTTCTTTTCATGGGACTTTATTATGAGCTATCTTGAATTAATTCTGATTTTTTTCCTATCTAAAACTGTGACTTTTTCCATTGACAAGATTGTATCGTTATCACTAGCCACCAAAAATTAATTGTGACTTTTTCCTAGCCACAATTATTTCACTTTCTGTCATTTTTTTTCCATATGACCTGTACTACTGGCCATCATAAGTCATTTGTAACTTTTTCTGGCCACTATGAATTAATTGTGACTTTTTCTGACCATGTCCATACGATACATCCACAAACCAGAAGCCCAAAAAATCAGTATTACCTGTGTGACATCTGTCATCTTATTTTCATATATTACTATGACAGGTGTTATTTTTTATTTTTTTTGGTGGGGGGTCTTTAGCCTATGTTATTTTTTAGACTTTGTATTAATTGTCCCCCTTGCCCAGTCAGCTGGGGCTGTAGAATATACTGACTGCACCTCTGCAGAGGGGTAAGACCCCCCTCAAACGAGTGTCCTGGATATGACACTAAACAATCTGATGGTGAGGTTCCAGTAGTGCTGATAATAATGATACTTAGTACATCATTGAATCATCATCATCATCATCATGTCGTGCTGGTAGTACAGATATCCCTGACCCTCTCTCGCCACTTTTCCCTATCGTTCATCACCTCCGGCAGGTCTTCTGGACTACATCCCGTATCCTCACATAGTTGCTGAATGTATGTTCGAGCTGGTCGTCCTGCTTTTGTTCGGCCATATGTGGGGGTCCATAAGAGTACATCACTTATGAGTTCGTCCCTGCTTCTCCAGCAGTGTCCTGCATGTCTGATTCGTCTAACTTGGATAGTTTTCGTGATAGGAGGCAGGTGGGTGGATGGCCGTACAATTGAACCATAGACGGAACCTTAACAGGTACTACAAATTCAGGTTGGAGTGGACCTGGGAGTAATGGCAATGCAGAGGTACTTGACATTCCCTAAAGCTCTAGGACTAGAATACAATTTAGTGTCATACTCAGGACACTTGTTTGTGTAGGTTTTATCTTTCTGTAAAGGTAAATCGGTGTATTTCAATGTTCGGCCTGACTAGGGCATTCACTAGTATTGCAGTTGCAGTTAACGCCAATTATCATTAACGTTTTCTATGTTAATATTTAAAATTTGTATTTATTTAAAAGATAAAACTTTTGATATTGTTTATATATAAAAAAAAAAAAGAAGTAAAGTTGGCAACCATAGTCGAGGGCGACCAGAAGGCTCCCTTTTCAATAGCTACTACACTGAGGTGTAGGGAGGGCGCTACTCCTTTCTCTGGATTGCTCCACTTTACCCTTGATGCGTACTTTATGTTGCTGAGTGTTAAGCAAGGAGGTATCAAGTCCCATTTCGCGATCTGGGATTGAACCCGGGTCTCCCGGACCATTGATGAACACTCTACCCACTGGCCAATGAACCAGAAATGAGTATTTTAAAATCTTTTTAAGTTAATTTATAATCACGTATTTCTCTGCATTGGCTTTGAATCTAAGCCCTACTGGATGGCAACCGAAAATTCAAATATTATCTCAGTCCCATAATAGTAATAATTCAATTTAGTGCATAAAATTAAGATAAGAATATTACAACTACTTTGGTACAGGAAGAATAAAAATATTCCTCCAGTCCGTCAATAGTTGTTACATTTAGTACATCAAATTTAAATGCAAATATACCCTGGTGGTAAAGCTTAGAATATATTGACTGTATCCTCTGCACAGGGGTGAGATTTCCTTCTTAAGGGAGATCAGCCCAGTTGGCTGGGAGTGTAGAATACACTGATTGCATCTCTGCAGAGGGGTAAGACTCACTCCCCCCCCCCAATGAGTGACCTGGATATGACACTAAACAATCTGATGGTGAGGCTCTGGTAATTCTGAAGCTTTGGGGAAATCAAAGTAACCCTTCATTGCCATCACTCCCAGGTCCGTGCTGGCCCAGAGTGGTTGCACCTGAAAGGGTCCTATCAATAGGCCAAATAGAACTGTTTGATATTTAAACCGTATGCAAAGAAATGATTTATGCTAAATCGAATTGTTAAAAATAGAACTATTTGATCATTTAACTGTGTGTAAGCAAATAACTGATCTTTTAATTGAGTTGTTAGTGGTACATAGCAGTACTTGGAACCATTTAATTATGTGCAAACAAATGAGTAATGTCAAATAGAATAATTAGTGTTAAATAGCAATACTTGTAACCATTTCACTGTCTTCAAACAAATGATTATTATTGAATAGAATTACACGTATCAATTAGCAAACTTGAAACCACTTAAGTGTGTGAAAGATTAATGATCATGAGCTCATTCAAAAATGTATCGACAAAATACATCTAAAAATTATATATTTAATATATATGTAAAAACAGGATTTGGCATTATATAACCAACAGTGGTTGATATGCCATAAAACCAAACAAAACCATGGGGATGTCCAGGTTATGACACTAAGCTACATCTAATTGTGAGGCTCCATTCTTAGAGTGTTGAGTAAAAGTTAAATTATTTGATAGGAATACTTTATACCATATAACTGCAAATTATCTATATTAAGAATAGTTACTTGCAGCTACAATCGTTTCCGAAGGATTATTATTAGTTGCTTGAAACTATACAACTGTCTGTAAGCAAATGACTATTGTTTAATAGAAATAATTACTCAAGACCATATAACTATTAGGTAGGAATATTTGAAACCATACATCTGTGAGCAAATTATTTGTATTAGATAGGAATACTTGAAACTATACATCCGTGAGCAAATTATTTGTATTAGAAAGGAATGCTTGAAACTATACATCTGTGAACAAATTATTTGTATTAGAAAGGAATACTTGAAACTATACATCTGTGAACAAATTATTTGTAATAGAAAGGAATACTTGAAACTATACATCCATGAGCAAATTATTTGTATTAGAAAGGAATACTTGAAACTATACATCTGTGAGCAAATTATTTGTATTTGATAGGAATACTTGATATAAACTGTGTGCAAAAACAATGAATGCAATTCCCAAACAACTAGGCATAAAATAACCCTACACTGTTTGAAGTTGGTTTGGTTTCCTTGTTTAATGGCATATCAACCTTTTTAGGTTATTTAATGCTAAAGCCATTCTCTTAGAATAACAGTAGTGGTACTATTTAACCCATAGCTGGGAGGATAAGGGGGTTCATACCTTTCTCAAGGGTATTTGCCCAAAAGTGAACGTAATAGTGTGACTGGAGTAGGAACTCGCTTACTACAATTCCGCAGTCCATCGCTTTAACCATTACACCATGAGGACATCCCCTCTACACTTTTTGACATGCCGTTAAAAATCAATCAATCAAATGTAAATCAAATAACAATTTTGGAATAGTGGATGAAGATTCTACTTCAGATGGATAAAAGTTATCAAATTTAGGGTATAAAATGTATGTGGCAATGTAACATATACTATGAGACAACTACCCTACCACATATTTGAATGGCATATTTATTAAAACCATCAGGAGCATGAAAAAAATTGACTTTCTGTCACATCCTACCTGTGTGGAAGGGTTGATGTATGTGTGGTGTAATGGTTATCGTCACAGGAATTGGACACGGCGATATGAGTTCAAATCCTGGACTGATTGCATTTCACATGGCACTAATACCCTTGGGAAAGGTATGAATGCAATTATTCTCCCTCCAGCTATGGGTAAATAGTAGGGCAGACTAGGTTCTTCAGCCTTGGTGAGGCAACTTGTCAAGGAGAAGGAAAACTTTGACTTCAAACCTGTTAAACTCCGCTAAAAAAAATTGACCTTGTGTCATATCCTGCCCGAGCAGAGGGGTTGGGTAAATATGATATATATATATATATATATATATATATATATATATATATAATAGGGTCGAAATGCTTGCTTTCATGAGTTACATACTCCAGAAACCTCAGCCCAATGCCCAACAGTGTTCACCAAATCATTACCTCTGGTATTGCTGTGATTTAATGAAGAATGA